>PVHY01003167.1:0-112276 GCA_004024945.1 Uropsilus gracilis | reverse complement strand
TGGTTCTGGGCGGCTTCCCTCTTCAACCTCACTGCCGCTGTGTCATCTGGCCTGGGCATTCGCTTTCCCTTCTTTCTGGGCCTTTCCGCTCCATGCCACACTTTATTAGTATAGGCTAATTGCGGGCCATTTAGTATCATGGCTAATTGTCTTAAATTTGATTTCTGGTCAGTCAGACAATGGCATTAAGATGTATGTATGTAGGAGTAAAGTTTTGGTCATCGCCTACAGTTGATTTATTCATGTAGATATTTGTTTTCACTGTAAGCTAGTATTTTGAATATATATGTTTCTTTCACTGTGTGTCTGCCAGTTTGTAATTATGGACCTATCTGCGTATATAACTGGATCATAAACATTATGGTTAGAATTGTGTGTCTTTAATCTGAGTGTTAAACAACTGAGGACTTACTTTACCTATATTGATGACCATCATAATAAATAAGTACATACATACATACACACATAAATAGATAAAATGAAGTCTTAAAAAATAAAATGAAGTCTTGACTTTTTAAGTGAAATGCAGATATATTTGTTATTTTCAGAGTTATTTCAATTCACGAGAAGCTATCTAATCTTACACAAATTGCTGAAATTTCATTGCCAACAAGTCCTGAAATAGCTGCCAGTGAAACTGTATCTCAAGTACAAGAGACAGAAGAAGCACCCGTTGATAAAGAAATGGAAGTAAGTCATTCACTAACAGAAAAGCCTATCTCAATTGCAGCATGAAGTTTATGGTACATCATTATTTCAATGATTTTTTTTTACTTCATCAAATATATTTCCACTTCTTAGGTGTCTTCTGTTTTTTGAAGCAAAGTCTGATAGTTTTCATCGTACAAGCCCTTCCCCTACTCCAAAAATTTATTCTTAGAGTGTGTCTTTGAGATGTCTGTGTTAGGGAAATATTGCTTTTGCTCCTCCTGAGTTCTGACACTACAAACAGGACACTGAGGAGGATACATGGAGTTCGAAATGTGTCAGCATCACTACCCATGATGCTTGATGGGCAAATGTGACTTTGCACATGTGGCCAGATGAGCTTATTAACATTTCACCTCTGGATTAGCCACCTTTTATGCCATCATCTGTGTGACCACAGAATTCCCCCCACACCCTTCTGCCACACCTCACCAGCCCCAGGTCACTTCGCAGAGGAGCAGAGACCCATAGCCTGAGGGATGGGGTACTTCCAAACCAGGGATCCCAGAAGGGGCTGCGCCTTCCCTAGTCTTACTGGTCAGACCCATTGCTCTGCTCTCCTAGAAGTAGATGCATGATGTGCCTGAAAGAAGCTGGAAATTCCTTTCTGTTCGGAGTCGTGTGTGGAATGAAGAAGAAATTGAGAGAGAAGAGATTGATAGTGATCTGTGAGGCCAGCCCACAGAACAGGGGTCCTGGGAAGCATGTCTAGGTCCAACTTTAATGAAACTGAGAAACCACTTATATACCCCAGCCAGGAAATGTTACAATGATGTGATGAGGAAGCAGCAAAGTGTATGTGACATGCACCAGGGAGGATGCAGGGATGCACGATAACAGGAGAATTTACTTGTGGGGGCAACAGTCATCTCTAATAGGTCATATGTCTCTTGGGACATTCCAAAGAGGTTAAGAAGCTGGGTTACAGGTGAGAGATGTGCTATCACCCACCCTCTAGTGTGCCAGAGGGGGCTAGAGAGATAGATGTGCTATCACCCACCCTCTAGTGTGCCAGAGGGGGCTAGAGAGCTTCTTAGCTGAAGCTCCATCTCTCTCTCTTTACCTGCTTCCACATTCCACACCTTCCTTCTTCCGGAGCGCAGTGAACAAAGAAGTCCCATAAGTCTTGTCCCTGACCCTCTGTGGAGACCAGAGATGGACATCGTGGTCTCGCCTGCTTGCTCTCTCAATTTCCGTTCATTCGTGAATCCAATTTGAGATGCCCGTTGTGTGTCTATTGTGGCCAGTTTCAGTCTCATTGTCCTAATAGGTTTTAAACGAAAAGGGACAATCTGCTACCCAACTTCTCACTCCACAGCCCTTTGGCCCATTCTAGGATGCTACATGTCTTCTGAAGACACATGTGACTCCGCCCGGCCCACCACCAATGCACCCCTTGTCTTCCACCGTCCATCCTCATCCCTCTTTGCTCTTTACCCTGTTCTGTTCTCGCATCAGGAGCCTCCGTTTTGCAGTCAGATCTTGGGGCTGCTGTGGTCTAGCTTGGTGTGTTCCTTTGTCTGCTTTACTTCTATTCCACCTGTGAGTCCCATCACCTGATACATAAAAGAGCGAAGATTCAAGGTTGAGCTTTGCCCTCAGCTGTGCTCTCTAGGGTGGACTTCTAAAATGTTGCCGGTATGAATCCCCTCTGAAACTGGTTCTTTCACTTGAACCCCACTTTGAAATGGAGGCAGAGGCCCCTCGGTTGGAGTGAGAGTCATCAGCATGCCTCTGAGGGTCAGATATCCATGTCCAATTTGTCACAAAGAGTCTATGTTTGAAAAAATAAGTCTAGGTTGGAGCCAAGACATTGGCTATAAATAGAAAGAAATTGGGGATCAGTGGAGACCTTTGAGATCAAAGGAGGAGTTCAGAGGATTTACCTGAACTCGCTCAAAGCTTGTGGCTTGTTTTCGTGGCTCTGATTAGGATGATATATGTGAGTGGATCCATCATTGCGTAAGCAATCAGCTTTGATGTTCTCTGTTGTAGTTTTGAGCTTGTTTTATTCTTCAACTGAGAGAATTTTTTTTAAGCTTTTTTTTTTTTTTTTTGACTAAGTCTCGCTATTTTTGCCCGTGGAACTTGCAGACTCACGTTGCCCAGGGTACCACAGACTCAAGCCATCCCCAGCCTCAGCTTCTCAGGTAGCTGGGATTACAGGTGTGTGCCACCACACCCAGCTATTTTTTTGGAACTAGGTCTCGCTATGTGCCCCTGATGGGACTCAAACCATGATCCCTGACCCTGGCTGCGGCTTCCGAGGATGCCACTTACAGGCATGCGCCACCATGCCTGGCCCCTTTTTAAAACTTTTTTTAAACTTAGAGCTTAAGCTTAAGCTTTAAGCTTTTTAAGCTTTTTAAGCTTTTTTTCCCCTAAAGCTTTAAGTAGAGCATTTTAAGGTACGTCCCAATTCTGTTGGCTCCATATATGACAGTCACCAAATGGAAGAAAAACTGGGATTTGTTTAGATGACTTGACACATAAATTTGCTAACAAATTTTGGAAGCTGAGAAATGATAGTCACATATAATTTTCTTTTCTTTTTATCCCGTCTACTAACCAATATTTATTCAAAGATGCAGCTAGAGCCTGGGTTTTATCAAATAAATCCCATTGATGAGATCGGCCAGTACGTTGTCATGACAACCTTCACCTGGAGCTAATTAGAAGTTAATTAGAACACTTGAGGAGATCAATTCTGGTCTGGAGTTAGGCAGAATTTCATAACCTTTATGATCTATTTATTTCTGTCATAGTGTAAGTTTTTGGTGGGTTATTGACTGTAGGGATTCCAGAAAATATGCCTATGGTTGGTACAGGGAGTAGTGAATTTTGTTCTTTTTCTCATTCCTTTCCTTCCCCCACCCCAACACCCCCTACCACTCCCCCCCAGCTTCCATCACCTCCCTCATTCCTCAATCCTTCTTTTTTGAAATAAGCCAAGAACATTAGAACACAGATATTAATTTAAACTGTATCAGGAAAGCTTCAGTATAGGTGTTCCAATCACTTCTGGCTTGAATAGCTTATATGTCCTTTTCCTTAAAATGAATAAAAATGGATTGACTTGACGATAGCTTTGGAATTCTAAAATTTGGTCTTTGGTATGTTCATGCATTTATTTAAATTTGAGTCTTGTATGGATTTGGGTTGTGAGTTCAGTTGTCTAATTATTTTAAGGTTTCCAGGAGAATTGGTCAGTCATACTTTACAATCATTGTATTCTTATCACTGTCATATTTCTTAATGTGGTACGTGCTCATAGTAACACCACTCACTATGAGAGCCAATTGCTGCTGGCTGCTGGCATGTGGGGAAGTAGGTACAGTTTATCTCTGACAGCTTTTTGGCTGTGGCTCTTTTAGTTACAAATAAAGAATAACTATTTACACTAGTTCAGTGAAGATAGATTGGTTGGGGAGGGAGAGGAGTTCAGAGGATCCACCTTATCTCCATCAAAGCTTGTGGCTTTTTCTGTGACTCCTGACTAGGATGGTCTGTATGAGTGGATGTTCTCTGTCATATTTTTGAGTTTGTTGTATTCTCCAACTGAGAGAGGCTGCTTTCAGCTTGAAGTAGGGCACTTTAAGATATGTTCCAGTTTTGGTGGTTTTGAAATGAGTTAAGTTCATAGATAGCCAAGGTATGGAAACAAGTCACATTGGATCTCACAGAACTGGAACTGTGAAGTTGGGAGCCAAGCTTGTCCTGAGTTCCACGGGCCATAAGTTCTCATCATCTGTCTCTTCCTCCTGCTCATATTGCACCTAGCCCAGAGATTGCTTTCTCCAGCTTATTATCAGCTGAGGGTTCTTTTGTGTATGAAATCACAGTGACAGGGACTCTCAGCGCTTGAACCCTGTGACAGGCACTCTTGGTTCAGATATCTGCAAGTAAACATAGCTGTGTCCACACTGCAGGAAACATATGATATTGCCTCTCACTTTCTCTTCATAGCTTCCCTTCTTTCCCAGATTCCCAAATATTCTTCTGTACTTAAGCCCCTTTCTAGAATCTAAATTTTTCTATTCCAGACAAATGATCTTTCGAAGTCTCACTTGACCTCTTCTTCTCCTGTAGCATCTGAATTTTAATTATGGATGTGCAGGGAAAGAATCCTGGACAAATGATGCATTTCCCATAGTTAAATCTTATCTTGAGTGACCACCCTACATCCTTTCAAATAACTGTGTGGGTTAAGAATTTCCCTCTACGTCTTTTCCCTCTATGTCTTCTCCTGGGAATTAGAGTCTGGCGATGATGTAAGAAAAGACAAATGAAGTAAATATAATTAAATGTCTAATATCTTACCAATAAGATCAGCCTAACTATACTGACTTCTTATTCCTAGTGGATGATTATTCAATGTTGCTCTGAAATAATAGCCCTGTTTTTGGAGGATGGAAAGACAACACCACTCAGTGAGGTATGTGTCTTTTGAAGCTCTGTCTGATTCACTCACCAGTATTATTGTTGCTATGGAAATGGAAATATAGAAAACATCTATTGTGAAAGTACCAAGGGCCTAACCCTCCTTAATTAATGTGAAAAAGTGATAAACATGAGTTTAAAACAGCATGTAATTTTGGTTAAAAATATTCTTTGTTAGACAAGTGACCTAGTACAGAAGATTACCAAGGATATGATTTAAAAATCACCTCAAATCTACTACTCAGAGAATAATCACTATATTGGAATTGCTCAAATATTCTCCTTTTATACAGAAACTTTAGAATTACTGCATCGGTGTGGTCATACTATACATGGAGTCTGTCATTTTCTTTTTCATTGACTCAATGCCATGGGGATATTTTCACTGGAAAAGCCAAAATGATCTTTTCTATGTGTTGTTTTGTGCATGCTTATGTATTTCTTAGTCCATGAATCTGAGGCAGATAGATGCAGCACATATATATTTCACTCTCCCATGGTATCTATTCAGAGTTATTTCTTAGCAGTAGTATTTGAGAATGAAAAAGACTATATACACTTTAATGTGATTAAGACATATCATATAAGACTACTTTAATCATTTTTAAGTGTACGTTTCAGTGGTATTAAGTACACTCACCATGTTGCACATCTCCAGAACTTTTTCCATCATCCCAAGCAAAAGCTTTGTACACATAACTCATTGCTTCCCACTCTCCTCTCCCCCCCAGCTCCTGGTAACCTTTATTCTACTTTCAAATTGTAGCCTCCTGTTTGGTTATCCTAGGTACCTCATATGAATGTAATCTTACAATACTGGTCCTTTGTGCTTGGTATATTTCCTTCAGCATTCTATTTTCTGAGGTCATCCATGGTCATCCATGAAGTACTGGCACTTCATTCCCTTTGAAAGCTGAGTGATTCTTTTCTTTTATTTTTGTTATTAATAAGGTCAAATGTAATTCATACCCTGTGGTCTGGATAGACTGAATTTGTTATCTGTTTGAATGGACATTCGAGGTGCTGATATCTGTGGCTTTTATAAGAAATGCTTCTATGAAGATGGGGAGTGTAGGGGCAGGTATCTGAGTTCTTGCTTTCAATTCCTTTGAGTATAGACCTAGGAATTGCATTGGTAGATCCCATGTTAAACTTTTTGAGGACCCCCCCCCCGTTTTCTTGAGAAGTTGTACCATTTTACATTCTCACTAGCAATGGACGGGCTTTCAGTTCCTCCACATCCTGATCATACTTGTTATTTTCCATCTTTTTAATCAACTTAATGAGTATAAAGTTGAATCTTGTGATTTTGACGTGCATTTTCCTAATGACTAATTGAATATCTTGTCATTTTTTTAAACATTTGTATATTTTCTTTTGAGAAATTTCTTTTCAAACCTTTGCTAATTTTTGATTTGGCACATGTTTCATATACAATTGCAGATGGCTTTCCAGCAATGTACCAACGTTCTCTCCTAGTAGCAGGGGCTGAAGATGCCAGTTTACCCATGCATTCATCCACACTAGTGCTCCCCCCTTCTTCCTCCCTCTCTTCTCTTCCTCTCCTCTCTTCTCTTCCTCTCCTCTCTTCTCTATCTCTCCTCTCTTCTCTTCCTCTCCACCTTTTCTTCCAACTGCTATCAGTGTGAAAAGTAAAAATGAACATTTTCACTTATTTTTGTTATTAATAAGGTCAAATGTAATATGTCATTTACATTTTCCAGGCTGCTTTCTTTTTTTGTGAAATGGTTTTCATTCATTTAGTTAATGACCAAGTATTTAGAGTATGTGTGTCAGGAATTCCTTTGTAGGTCTTGCAGAGTTCACTGAGAGCAAGCAACATTTTCTGGGGACAAAGTATCAACCAATAAGCAAGATGATTTCCAATTTTGTTATGAAGGAAAAACCTGTAATATGTTAGCATTGGTTATAGCTCATGAACATCAAACCTGCTGCCTGGGCTGTCAAGAAAGTTTTATTGGAACACAGCTGTGTTCACTCTTTTGCTTATAGCCTATTGCTGCTTTCAAGCTACAGTGGTGGAGTTGGGTCATGTTTAGAGACCATACAACCCACAGAGTCTTTATTTTTTGCCATTTTCCCCTTTATAGGAAAAATTTACTGATCTCTGTGGCAGAAAGTGACAGGAAATGGGACACATTTGTATCAGGTCATGAGGAAAGAGCTCTCTTAGAGATGACGTGTGAAGTAAGAGCTGAATTACTACGCTGTGTTCCTCCTGCTAGAGTGTTAGCTTCTCAGGGAACACAGTGGCAGGGACAATGCTGTTTTCATCTTTGAGCTCGTCCATCACTTGGTCCCAGTTTCTTGAATGGTTTCCCTTTAGTCTCAAAAGCCCGAAATTTAATTTTTGCCTTTAAAAACAACCCATGTGGCTATTCATGTCCTTTACAAAATGAGGAACTTAATCTTTCACTGTGGACATGTATCGATGTCCTGTGGCAGACCATTAATAATAAAGTTATGTTAAGATCTAATTTCATACAAACTGTAGTTAAAAATAGGTCCCATAGAAAGACTTCGTTCGTATAAAGCACATGATCCAGCAGGATGTGTTCTGGCTTCTGACAGACAGAGGTTAGAGTCCCAACCCTGAGTCTTAATACTTGTATGACCTCAAGCAAGTTATTTAATGTCTCTAGACCTCATGTTTGCTCATGTTTAGAATAGGTGATAATGCCAGTCTCTCCTAACCATGAGGACTAAAGTAATAATATGTATTTTGTGCGGGACTCAGTGCACACAAATGTTTAGTAAATATTAGCAACTGTCCCCCTCCTCCTCCTCATCCCTGTGTGAGTCCTATTTTCCATGTGTGAATTTTTCATGTCAACTAACTTCAAAGGGATTTGGGGAAGAGACGTTTGTTTTGAAATAGTAATAGAAAGAAAGCATGAAGGGCAGAGACCGCAGGAAACATGCTCATCGTCACCATGTAAATCTCTGCTGAAGCCTAGAGGATCTCGGGCCATGTGCAGTGTTCTAACGTGCCATCCCAGATGCTGAAGAGCCCTTGGCCCAGTCCAACCCTGCGTGTCCCCTGAAATCAAGACTTCCCCAGTAGTGCTGGGCTGGGGCCTGGGCCTTCATGAGCTTGTTCCAAGAAGCAACTTGTTCAACAGGCAAAATTACGGCCTCCGTGAAGCCATTTTTGTTGTTGTTGTTGTTGGCTGAGATCTTGCTATGCGATTTGATTCCTCACTGAACGTACCTATCACAAGCTACCTTGGCCTGTGTTGCTGCCTCCTAATGAAAGTAAACATTCCCACACAGGCCGGTAAAGCAAAGAACTGAGAAGAGCAAGGGGAGGAAGGAAGAGAGCTGTGCTCCACGCTCGCCCTCTCAGTGATTAATTATAGAATCGAAATGGCCATAGAGTATGGGTTGGGAGTACCAACAAGGAAGCTTTCCTTTGGCTGCTGACATTGGATCACATGATGGGGGTTCCAGGTTGTCAGGTGGGCTTCCAAGAAGATACCCCCAAATGCTCTTTCTGTTCTTCCGTGACATGACTGTGGGAAGGAAAAAGTGCTTGAGTGGACTGCTGACCCCTCTGTGACCCCAGCCTGCAGAACGCTGGGACAGATACTGCCACTCTGCTGCTTCTAGAGAATTCCAGCAGTCAGTTGGCCGGAATATTTTCATGTTGCTTGAAATGATGCAAATGATAACTCATCAGGGTGTGTGTATGTGTGTATATGTGTGTGTATATGTGTGTGTGTGTGTGTGTGTGTGTGTATTGAGTCAATACCTGGGAACATCCTGTTTTTCCAAAACACCAATAACAATGTAAACTGATGTCATGTCATTTTAATAAAAAACTAAAAAGTAAGTAGGTAAGTAGCAAAAAAAAAAAAAAAAAAGAGTAAAGAATAAATAAGGAACAGAAGCTTCTAGAGGCAGACTTTTTTTTAAATTTTTATTTCTCCTACATTTTTTCCAAGTTTTTTTGATTTGCCACTAGCTGACAAAATTCTGTTACTGTGGAGTCAGATCCTGGGTCATCGTCAGAAAAGACTGTTCTAGGCCAAGAAATAAGACACATTATACAAGAAGAAAGTGAGGTCATTTTTCATGGCTTCATGAGCGTAGTAGGATGTTTTTTTCAGTTGGAGATTCTTAGCTTAATCTAGCGGAGGGCCTGGCAAGTGAGAGTGACAGCATCATCAAAGTGCCAAGACCACACTTGTAGCCCCAAGATGAATATTTGGTGCGTGCTGAGTGCACGGCGTGTACGTCTAATGACCTTGCTCCACGGCGTGTCCCAAGGACCCACATGCGAGATGAGGAAGGGGGGTGCAGGGCAGGGGACAGTCTGCCCAACTCTCCCAGCCCACACCAGAGGAGACGGAACTAAGGGCACTTCTGCCCCATGAATGATTTCTTGGCCTTGTGAGCTGCAGGAGTGCCTGCGGGTGGCCGGCGGAGGTGAGCAAGCGAAGGTTGCAGGTGGCTGGACCCTTAAGGGAGGTTTGGGCATGAATTCTGTGAGGGTCGAGAGGGAGATAGTCTGAGACAGTGTGGGGTGGTGGTGAGGGAAAGAACTGGAGGTGTGTAGCTGCCTTCTGGGAGAGAAAAGGACAGACAGTGAGGGGGAGAGGCGAGGTTGGAGGCTCTGACCTTGAAGGAAGCGAGGAGGATCTTAAATAGTCTTGGTGACCGGTGTGTCTTGTGGTCAGTGACAGCCTCAAGATCTGACCCTCCACTTCCAGATCCGATTCGGCTGTGGAAATTGCTGTGTTTCTACCTGAGGCCAGTGGTTCGCTCTCCATGCCTGGTTTCCCTTGTCTGTGAGCCACGGATAAGACAACACGTCCCTCACAGACTCGTCATCATCTGGGTCCAGTGATCAATGTGACACTCTTGGAACAGGGAGCCTCGGAAGGCGCTCAACAGGACAGTTACGGGCGTTCTTGTCTGAGGGCCATGGTGTTAACAGGAACCAGGCCCTTGCCCATAGACTGTTACCCTGAGGATGCCGGGACTGAAGAAAGTGTCATGTCTAGGGTAAAGGCTTGTGCCCATTCCTAGAGGAGCAAGTGCTTGGAATGTCTGCATGCCGTGATTTGAGCCACATGCATTTGCCCCTTCTCCCCTGTGCCAGCAGCTGTGGGTATAAAACAAAGTGCCCGATACTTCTCAGTGTAAAGTGGCCCCCGTTCTCATAGGCCAGGATCCTGCCGGTCATGTATTTGGAAAGGGTGTCATGGGGAAACGGTTTCTGGGATCTTGTCCTGAGATGTCTGGGGTGTTGGCTGGAGTGGGATGGGGGGGGCTTAGAGGCTCAAGGGGAGATGGGTCAGCTTTAGTTGGGTTCTAGTTTGGCTGGTTCTCAGTGCTGCTGACTGACAGAGGCTGGGCGTGCATACTAGATCCCTGCAACACATCTGTGGCTGGCTAGGCCACATAAAGTGAGGAGGCTGGTTTTGCTCCAGAAAGTCCCCCAGAGGGCCAGGCAGAGACTGTGCACTAACTCCGGAGTTTTGCCTTTCTTTGTGAGTTCAGAATCCACTCAGAGTCAGGGTGGGACATGGATCTGCCTCTTGATGGGAGGAAAGTTGACCTCCAGTCAGAAGAAGGGCTGTGGGTTGGGAGTGACTGTTGCAGCCATTTTGGGGGAAGGTGAGCTGTCACATCATCCAATAAAATATGCCCAGTTTCTAGCCTCCTTGGAGCCATGACTTTCTCAGCCGTTCTCCCCAGGATGTCAGACATTTCTGAGTTTGTTTCTGCCTCTCTAGAGGGTGGAGTCTAAACCGGGTGGATTCTCCAAGCATCTTTGAAATAACCCGTACAGTCTTTCTGAATGTTGATTCTGGCTTCTTGCACCCCCATTTATACAGGACGACTTCCACCTCACTTTTGTTTAGGGTGCCAGATCTTCGAGGGGGTGTCAGGTTCCTTAACTTCCTTGGACTAACTTTATTATATTGCCCTACACCTCTTGGTTTCCTTTTCACAAAAATCTCCCAAATGGTAGCAATAGCAATACTTCCTTGAATCTCTCACAGAATTGGACATCAGGTCCCACCTATTATGTAGTAGGGGTTGTATGAGTATTAAAATAATAATAATTTTATTGAACTAACTTCTCTTGGTTGAGAGTTACAGGTTTTCTTTCTTTCTTTACTTTTTTTTTTTTTTTTTTGGTACCAGCCAAGAGCTGTCTGAATAGATTTTATGGGCATCTAGAATTACATCTTTCTTTTGTGAGACATTATCATTCTGTCCTCAAGTGAAGAGTATCCTTTGTATGGAAGTTCATGAGACAGCCACTTAATATGCTCATATTCTTTTGAAGACAATGCCGGATGACATCAGTTCCACGCTGCTTTTAAAACACAGCCCTGACTTTGATTCCATCCTCTCACTGTTCACTTCGAACTGTCAAATTTGGCTAAGAGAAAAAGAAAGCCCTTAAGAAAAGGCCAGGCTATTAATGTGCTCTTCAAAATGCTAAGAAAAGGCTAAGCTGTTTATAATGGTTTCAGAATGCTCGTCTCTGGAAGACTCACCAGCCGCAGTGTCAAGGTGAAAGACACTCTCGTTCATCAGGGAGCTGAGAGCCTTTGTTGTCTCTGAGCTCCAAGTGTTGGTCCCACTTTTTTTCAGTGTGCAATTTGGGGCTAGAGTTCATACTTGGATTTCATTTAAACCAAAATATAATCATGAGCCTGATAGTGTATATTTACTGGCAGAGTCGCCAGGAGTATGCTCCCTGGTAAAGCCAGGCTGGCTTCATCTGGGATATTTCAGAATCAAAGGGACAATTTCCTGAAGTTCAGTCACATAGTGAAACTTCAAAGCATAGACACAAGACAAGGGTATCATTAGCAAATCAGTTCATTGCTTTCTGTTGTGCTGAAAACTGAGTTAAACACTTAGTCTCATTGACTTCATTCTTGTTGCTAACTAGTCTTATCTTGATTGAGAAACTGGACCCCCTAACAATGTGATTCTACTTTCAGTTCTGGCGGATGTAGATGTTTGGCCTGTATAGCTGAGTCCCTTGGCTAGCCTCTGGAAATTCCCTTGACAAATGTTTTGTTTGTTTGTTTTTTTGAGACTAGGTCTCGCTATTTTTGCCTGTGGAACTGCAGGCTCTCGTTGCCCGGGGTACCACAGACTCAAGCAATCCCCAGCCTCAGCTTCCCAGGTAGCTGGGATTACAGGCGCGCACCACCACGCCCGGCTATTTTTTGGAACTAGGTCTCACTACTTGCCCCAGGCGGGACTCGAACTGCGATCCTTAGCCCCTGCCGCTTCATAGGCCGAAGCTTACAGGCACGAGCCACTGTGCCTGGCTGACAAATGTTTTGTGAATTTAAATAAATCCACCAAAAAGAGGAGGGTCACAGAAGACTGAGATGATGATTCATGGGTGATAAGGTGGTGGGAGAACCCTGGGGTAGATAACAATGGGAAACAAAAATAAATAATATAATAAACAATTTTTTAAAAAATTAAAAAAAAAAGTCGGTGTGAATATGCCCATTTCCATGGTTTACCCTGAATGCTAGCCATTTGAGATTTCTGCTTTTATCCCACCTGTATCTCAGGCTTCCACTGCCATCATGTCCTCTTTCTCTACTACCTAGGACAGCATTATAAAGTGGGGAAAGCTCACAGCACAAGGTTTAATTCCAGTTTTGCCCTGTGAGTTCAAGTCTTAGAAGGAATAGGTCTCTGTGGATGAAATCATGATCTGACTTGGTTCTACCACCTACTGGTTGTGTTACCTTGGGGAAGTCACTTTACTCCTCCATGCTTCGGTGCCTCACCTGTGTTTTGGTGACATCTGTCCCTCATGGAGGATCGTGTCAGAAGCAACATGGCACATATTTCATATGGTGCCAATGCAATACCAGTGGTGGGAATTCAATAATTTATGGCCACTTTCACTTTTCCTATCCTTCAAATAATTCAAGATAAGTCTTTTTGGACCATTTACAATCTCTTTTTATGGTGGCTTTGGCTACCAAAATGTCTGTTATTGTTCAAAATGGTAAATGGACATTTAATAGAGGTATTTTTAGTAATAGTTGTCAATTACTCTTATAGTAATTAATTAATTTAATTTTCTTAAATATACGTAGGTTCTCACGCAGCTTTAAGAAACTATAATGTAATATAATGCAATATAGTATAGGTAATATAGTAGAATTTTATACAATATATATTACAATACAAAGCTACAAATCAATCTCACACACAGAATACTGACGTTAACAAAGTCAGGATACAGAACAATTTTATTTATATTAATTTTATTTTTTAAAAAATTGATGCACACACATACATACATATATATATATATATATATATTTTACATCAGTCTACCCAAGATTCTCCCACCATCTTGTCACCATCATCTTAATCTCTTGCACCCATCCCTCCACCAATTTTATCCCATTTCCCCTCTCTTGCTCTGTGCTTCAGTTCTGAGGACAGTTTAAAATTTTTTTTATCCTTCTGTTTGTTTTCCCGCTATCCTGCATATAGGTGAGATCATCCAGTATTTCTCCTTCTAGCTTATTTCTGCTAACATGATTCCTTTTAGGTCCATCCATGTTACCACACATGGTATTATCATTTTTGAATACTGAATAATATTCCATTGTGTACATAGATCACAGCTTTCTGATCCATTCATCTGTTTTGAGGGTTTTTGGGTTGTTTCCATCTCCTGGCTATTGTAAACAGTGCTGCAATAAACATCCCAGTACAGGTGTCTTTTCGAATGGGTGCTTTAGGATACAGAACAATTTTAACGACCCCTCTTACAGACTTTCCACAACCATCCCCTTTCCCCGACTGGTGACAGTTACTTATCTAGCCTCCATTGCTATCATTTCATTGGGTATATCATGTACCCAATGTGCCTGGAGCTATGGGGACTGACATGGAGCCTTTGGGGACTGACATTTATTTTCATTCAGCATGATTCTTGGGCTGGTCATTAGAAACGACTTCTGACGAGCCCAAGGAGCCTTCTGAATATTGATAGCTGAATGTTGGCCACAGCATTACCACCAGAGCAGAGAGCAGGGCACATACTAGCACAGGTTACACAGTATTCAAGGGTACTCAGAGCTGTACCCTCTTTCTGACTCTTTCACACCCTACCACCCTCCCTCCCTCTCCCTCCCCTCCTCTTCCTTGTCCACTTCTCTGCTTTCTCTAATTAGCATTGACAGATAAAGGCTGGTTGTTCACATTAGAAATCCCAAAAAGAGTTCAATGAAATGAACTCATTTTACAGAGACCTTATGTGAAAGGTCTTTGTAAACGACCAACTTGGCCAGACTTTCCATCCGACATGGCCGGTCGCCGAGGGCCACCTTCTAAGAGCTACTTGCAGCTGCCTGCAATGTAGACCCATGTGCAGGGAGAAGTCAGTGTGAGTGTTTCTTTCCATGCTGTGCATGTGAGACCTGCCTTCCAGTTTGCTGCATGCTGAGGGAGGCGATGGGGAACAAAGTCAGCCATGCTTTGATTCCAGGTGACAGTCTCATGAACAATCACAACCTTCCTTCTACAGTCTATGGCAAGCCTTCACTCTGAAAACAAGCTTCCTGTTTCTAGTCGCCAGGTGTTCAAGCCCACAAGCTCCTTGATGAAACAGCATCAAGAAGGCTGCTCACTGCTGGAACCTTGGCGTTTTCCTGTCTGTATCCCAGCTCCAAAGCCCGCAGGTGGACCTGACCAGCACTTCAGGAGAGAACCCAGCCTTGGCCAATGGAGGGACAGCTGCTAGTCCTCTCACCTTGCTGCTGGGCTTCCAAGCCCTGACCTCCAAGTAGACTCCAACCCTTACTGTGGTGGTGTTTCCTTTATTCAGAAATAAAGGAACAGGCTTGCCAGAGCCTGTGCAAACCAGGGCAGGCTAGACCACGCTGTCGGGGTAACTTGCCCTCACCTTGTAACAGTGCTGAGTTGTGTGGTCTCCCTGGTCTCTTCTTCAGGGAGAGAGGGCAGGGGGGTGGCATTTGTAAGCTTGAGGTCCTTTGCCCGAGACACTCTCAATGAATACATGTTCATTTGGAAGAATAGTTACTACACACCCCATTTTCTTCCCCGAATGTTGAGTTTAGGTATTAAACTAGGGTAACAGCCTGGAGTGGTTATCTAATTTTCTCCTCATATCCTATTGGTCTTAACCTAATGTACAAGGATGTGAAGAACCATCAAGGAACAAGTGTGTGTTTTGTTGAACACCAATACCTTCTGACACAATAGACAGTCACAGGAGTGCCATGGACTTTTTAAACAGAAGTGATTCAGTGACTTTAATGACTAAAATTCATTGACCGGTTATGATACAAATGCAATGATTTTATTAACTAGATCATCTTATTTAGCCACCCATCTTGGTAGATGAAATCATGGCTCCTCAGCCACGTCCACATCCACATCCTCATCCCCAAACCCTATTACCTTATTTGGCAAAAGGGATTTTTCTGATGTGATGAAGTTAAGGAAATAGAGATAGGGAGCTTACCCTGGATAATTCAGGTGGGCCATACATGTAATCACAAGTGTTCTTATAAGAGGGAATGGAGGGAAGTTTGGGGGGGGGGGGGAGTCATTGTGATGATGGTGGTTTCTTAAGTAAAATTAAGCTCCAGGGGAAATTACTGAATTTCTTCATATTTAAACTGAAGGAAGATATTCTTTCTAGCTCTTCTTCCTACTTCTTAATTTCTAATTCTCTTCCTCATACTCTAGAGAGGGAATGTTCCTCAGGGTCATTAAGTACAACGACTAATAGAAATGATACCGGAAAAGTAGTAAGCTTGTCTTACCATGACCCAGGAAAGAATCATCTGGAAATTTGGTATAAGAATTCTTGTTGTTTACTTTCAAGCTCCCCTTCACATGTATTGGCCATGCACTGACACACATTTTTCCATGTTGCTCTCTGCATAGCATAGTGGTTGTATGGTTAACCACTGAACTGAACATCGTCCCTCTTCTTGGTCCTTGTACTGAGTCACACAGATCTACCTGTAAGGAGCAAAGAATTCATTTTCCCAGTTCTGGGAATGCGCTAACTGGAAACCCTGGGCTCTTGACCCTTTTCTAGGAATTGCTCTTGATGAAAGGCCTCTTTCTAGGGGAATTGTACCTCTTATTGCTGGTTGACCTGGGGGTGCAAAGCTCTGACTGATCCACATGATTTGGGGTATCTCTGCGGGGCCAACTCCAGTTTGAATCTTTGTGTGATGTGGTTAACCCTCTGTTGTGACTGAATCGCAAGCCCATCTTCTCTCTACCTAATACTGCTTCCTCCTTTCCCCCGTGGGTGTGACTCCCAAGAGTATTCCCTATAATACTTAGGAGACACCAGTTTCATCTCAGTGGCCGCTTCCCAGGAAACTGAACTGCACTGATGTGTTTAAAAATGAAAAATGAAGACTCTTGACTAGTGATAAATACCTAAGCATGTTCAATGCATCTTTACTTATTGGATTTAGAAGAGTTTTAAAGAGAACTTGAAAACATACTTTCTGGGTTAACATTTATTTGCTAATGTAGATGTAAGGGGAAAACATCGCACATAGATCACCCACTCAAGATTAAAACTACATTCTCCAGTATGACCCAGGGTTCAATAGTGTTTTCTTTTGACCTCCATTATAACAGTTAATGTACAAATGAAATAAACTCTTTGCAGCAAAGACTCCAGCCCATATCCAGTCTTCAATAAATGCAGCCTTCCTTTCTCAGAGAAATTATTTTTCCAGAGCATAAAAACAAGGACTTGGCAAAGCTTTAAAACCATCTTCTGAAAATGAAGTCAATGATGTAAAGTGAAATGTAATCATGTACAGGTACTATATCAGGATTTATACTTTCACAGCTCCACAGAGAATAAGGAACAGACATTCAGTTTTACAGCACATTGAATATCCAGGCATTTTCTGTTATATCTACCCAAGGAAGCTTTTTCCTTTAACTCTTCTTCCAAACCCTTGATTATAAACACGGAACCATCAGCCAAGCATGTTCCTCTAACCTTCATGCCCCTCATACTTTGTTGCTGGCTGGATAACTCTCGCTTCCTGTTCCGATTAGAGCTTTTGATATTTGAAAGGGTATTTGCCCTGTTTGAGACCCTTTATTAGTTCTTGGTAAGGTGAAAAATGCCTTCCGGGAGTGAGAGAGCAGCTGTTCTTTCTGCACAATAGGGTGTCAGGTTTCAAAGACTCTTTTCTCTGGGCCTGAGAGTCCTGAGTAGTCAGAATAAGTCAGGGGATGTACAGCTGAAACTTGCACTATTTTAAGGGTCTCTTGTGGTTTTCAAGGATTGTTTTCTCAAACAAAACCCAATAAAAGGCATACATCCAGAATGGAAATATCGCTGCCAGTGCTGTCACTTCTCATCAGCAGAGTATTGGCCAGGCAGGAGGTAAGGTGAGGGACAACAGGTGCAGATGGATGCCAAGGGGATGGAGGAGTATAGACAAAACTAGTGGTCCCAAAGAAACGTACAACTCACCACTGCCCTAATGTGTATTATCAAGGCATGACTATGCCACTTTTCCTGACACCAAACAATTCTCCAATTCTCTAACCCCAACCTTTCACTCAGTTCTGACTCTAGTGCCAGAGTCATTGTGGATTCTACAGACCAAGGGTTGAAACCCACAAGACTGCCCTCCACTCAGGTGCCACCTGCACATGAAGTTTCTAGGCTACCCACACTTCTGCCCAGTCAATGACATGTTAGGACTTTCCTTGGTGCTAACACAGATTCAGTAATTGATCGGAGTGACTTAAAGAGCTGACAAAGTAACTTGAAACTACGAGGTCATTAGAAAGGATACACGGCAGAGCAACCCAAATTGAAGACAGGCTCAGAGTAAGATAGGGATGGGGAGCTCCCAATCATCCAGCCCTCTGTGGCTGTGCCACCTTTTAACACACATGTTTACCAGCCAAGACCCTCTTGCAAACCTGCCCTTGTAGAGGTTTCACTATGAAGGTCCCATTGATTGTAACACTGCCTTTGGTGACTGAAGATAATCTCCAGTCCCTCCCCCCACTGCAGGTATTAGGGTCTGGGGTGAAAATGTTGACCCTTTAACCTCATGGTTGGTTTTCCTGGCAAGGATCCCCTTCCTGAAGCTCTCTAGGCTCGGCCTTACCCCACAAGTCATAGTATTTCCAAGGGTGCTAGAAGCTCTAGGCTAGGGAGCTGGGACAAAATTCCAATATTTATTTTTTGTTACGCCACAACTGTAAACTATGAACATAATCTAAGTTGATTTCTTAAACATACATCCCAGCGATTGCAGTCTCTTTGAGTACATCGCCTCTCCTGGAGACACTCCTCAACTGTATCAACAAAGAAGACATTGCTTGAAACATTTTTGACATCTACTTCGATGTGAGAAGGGAGTCAGGGCCCCTAATGCTGTTGAAATATTATTTGGCTGAGTTGAAGTTTTCTGTTTCCTGTACAGAAGAGACTATGTATTTGAGGTAGAATTGCCTTTATTAAAAGGCGAACTCTGCTTAGGAGCACAAGGCAGTGCCAAGCAGAGCCAGGCTTGTGTTCTGTAGTGATGGTGATGGTGACGATCATTTGAGAAGATTCTGCTCTGCTTCACAGTAACATCTGAACCCAGCACCGCTGCTTTCTCTCCCATATCCTGACATTAACTTCTAATTTTCTTGTTCTCTGACAATCATCTTTATAATAATGTTTTTCTTCAAAATTTAATTTAAAAAACCTACTATCTTACCAGTATGACCTGTTGATCTCATAATAAGTAAAAGAACCTTCTTTTCATCATATTAAAGTTCTATTAATACAAAAGTTAGAGTGATGAAAAAGAAAAGCTTGTTCTCAGCAAAGTGTGAAATCTATTGTGGTCTGGTAAAGTGCTGTATAAACTCTTCTAATCTTCCTAGGAATTGAGTGCTGTTCTATTAGACTGGGAAGGACTGTATCAATTAGTGTCTCCATTGGAATGACCTTGATCATATAAAGGACAGTGAAGCCAAAAATATCTAGTTCCTTTTCATCTTGAATTTTTATTAGATGGGTCACTAGTCATTCATGATATAAATTCTTATGTAAGCTAGTATCACATTTTCTTTTCTATTTTGGAATGCGTGTTTTTACTCACTCTGCCAAAAAAAAATTCAATAAATTATTAACTTCAAAAACTCAGGTAATATACTGAAAAGAGTTATAAAACATGGTAAAGAAATTTATTTTGAGAATACTATAGGAAACAATATGTGTTTTCTGACCTTGAAGTTTTTTTTTTTTAAATTGTTTTTCCCTGGATGTTACTCTGTGTGTTAAAGCACTTGGAAGAAAGAAAGAAAGTCAAATCCATCCTTCTCACAAGGCTTTTGGTATCCCACTTTTCAAGTGCAAGAATAGGCAAACCTAATTGATTACTGGTAATTTGGCTTTTCTGTTTTTTTGCTTGGTCATTAACACTTGAAAGGCAACTGCCACTGTGCTGAGAAGTAAGAAGAGGTCTCAGAGTAGGTGCTCAATAAAAACTCATTAGATTGAGAAAAATCATAGCTACTCCGAAGACTGTAAGATTTTCCTTTCTATCAAGAACAATTATTGGAACAAAAGAACAGAAGTAATAAAATCTTTCATTATGATAGAATTTAGTTTCCATGCAGAAGCTCATATAAAATACAGCATTGGCAAATAACTTTTAACTCTCTATGGCTTTCAAAACTCCTCCAAACAAGTTCAAGTCCAGGCAAGATTTTAATGAAGCTCTTCAGTGTTTCCCAAGTTGATTAACTTCTTCTCCTTTCCTCCCACTATCTCAGACTTCTATCTTCTCGAGATAGGCACAATCATCACCTTGTCTTTAATACTGCTCCACAATGCATAAACTACTTCAACTGATTTGCTGTCTGCTACCAGGAAAGCTGTTTTCTTCCTTCTTCTTTATAGTCTTTTTCTAATCCAGGGAAGGGAATCAGGAGTCCTTGGTAGCTTATCCTGGACAATTTGGACAAAAAACATTTCCTAGAATGTCCCATTTCTTCCAGTTAAAGCTGGAAAGGTACCCAGAGAACTGCTGAGCCAATGGGAGGAGCAAGAGACAGAAGTCAGGTGTGAGTGGGTGGGGATGCCACACTGAGCAGGGGCACTGCATGTTTAACTGACAGCTGGACAGTAGGGGAGAAACAGTGTTGCAGAATTGTTAGGAGTGTGTCCTGAAGGCTGAGCTGCCTGAGTATGAGTCCTGGCTCTGATTAACCAGGAGACTTTGGACTTTTAAGTTCCAAGCCTCAGGAATGTTTTAACATTGCAAACAACTGCGTGGTCTCATGAAGTGTCCAGGTAAAGACTGTATTGATGAGGTCAAGAAACATGTCTGAAGAAATACTTGTACCTTTTACCTTTATCACTTTGTTTGAAGTCTTAAAACGTTTTTGTTTCAAATCTTGAAATCTCTGGAAAGAAAATCTTGAATTCTCACTTCCTCAAGCACACTTAGAATCTTTTGTATATGTGCAGCACTGATACACTTTATGAAATAAATTTAGCATTTTTTCCTAATGCAACATCTTTCTAAATTGGACTTAAGATTTTGATGATAATGGCTTTCTTATTTGGGGGCTCAATAAAACATTTATTACAGAAATTACCTGGAGCATCTTTAAATAGTTTCTATTTATGACTCGATTAGAAATTTTAGGAATAATAAGAATCAGTAGCACTTCTGTAAATCAACATTGCTTTGGAAATTTTACTTATTGCCATAAGGCAAGAGAATACAAACAGTAACAAATATTAAGCAGTAATAAAATAAAAAGAATAAAATTATATTAGCTTGCAAGCGATATAATTGTAAAAGCAAAACCCAGTAGTATTTTTTGAAATTATTAGGATTAATAGAATCTGATGACATGATTGATAGGATTAATAACTTTTATACCCCATCACAATTACAAAACTATAAAATATCTAGGAATAAATTGAACAAAAGAAGCACAAGATTTAACTAAGAAAAAGGTAGTCCTTCAGTTATAGACTGTTTTATAATGCCCCTCATTGAATGAACTTATTTTTCCTGAATTGAAGTCAACTAGTCATATGTTAAAAGACATCCCATTATCTCTTTGCATTAGCTTTATATTGAGAATTCTTAGCCAGTGAAATAAAGTAAGAAACATGAAAAGGTATAAGTGTGGGAAAGGAAGGAATAAAATTCTCTTTCACACATAGAGAAAATAGAAAATAATAGATAAAATTTTACAATGCATTCGTGAATGTAAATGTTACTATATATAATGTGATTGGATCAATTTTTTTTCTATGTAGCAGAGAAAATAGTTATAAAAAAATTTGAATGTCATTTACAGTAACTAGAAAATGTACATAAAAACACAGTGGACCTAGATTAGCCAAGATCATCTAACAAAAGAAGTTAATAAACACTTCTAGTTCTCCAGTTGGAGACAGGGTAACAGTGTGGGACTGGAGTTAGCATCGATGTAGACCAATGGAGTGGAATTCAGAAAGAGATGGGCATGTGTGCAGCCCAGCACTTTATGTCAAGGTGACTCTACAGAACAGGTAGGAAAAGTCAGTGTTTTTAACACATGAGTCTAGGCCAACTGGATATCCACATGGAAAGCACGCATTTCAGTCTCTACCTCAGAGTTTACACAAAATCAATTCCAAATTGATTGTAGAACTAACTGTGAAAGATAGGCAATAACATTTCTACAGGAAACTAAGGGAGTCTATATTCATGACCTTGGCAATGGCAGAACTTTCATAATACAACCTAAGAACAAATACCGATCTTTAGGAAAAAGGTAAGTTGGAATATTTTTAAGATACAACTAAGATAGAGAGCTGTCAAGCCAGAAAGGCAGACAATATTTATAGATACTCAAAAACGGATTGGTTTCTAGACTATATAAAGAATTCTTATACTCACCTATAGCTGGGATATAGGAATAAACAAAAGGCCAAAAAAAATAAAGTCAAACTAGCAACAGAACTGGGGCAAGCAACTAGGGAAGGGGAGATGGGAGGTGAGTGGAAGAAATCAGGGAAGGGAGGAGCACAAGAAGATCAAGATGAAGGTGCATGGGTGATGGAGGGAGAACCCTGGGGAATGCAATGATGTAATGTATTTATATATTTACATATGTGTATATATATTTATATATGTGTATATAGAAATATTTATTTTATATACAAATATGTATGTACATATATATAAATATGTAAACAACAAACTGAGTAAAAAAGAAAAAAGAACTCCTACACATAGTACTAAGAAGAATTAATGACCCCTTATTTAATGGCTCATTATTAATTGGACCAAAGACCTATACTTCAACAATGAGACCAGTAAATGTATTTTTAATATTATTGTTAGTTATCAGGGGACATCTCATAGAAATGTTCATTTATAACAACAGGTAGGTTACATGTACATATATGTATATGTACTATATATATATATACATATATATATATTATATCAAAAGAGACATGGCATTTAAAACATGAAGAGATAGCTTAGAAAAATTCAACAGAATGAAAAATTAAAAAGTAAAATCATCAAAGTTTATGAAGATATGGAATACCTGAATTAGGTATCAGTTGGCCACTCATTGTAGAAAGCTGCTGGGTAGAATCAGCTTAAAGATTAGCATGAGCATTACCAAAAACTTAGCAAATTTGACTTTATGTCTAAACCTGCCAAAAGGCCTGTTTATTCATAACAGCAAAATAATTTAAGGAAAGTTTAGAAATAAAATTGCGAAATAGCCTAAATGCCCAGCATCTGGAAAATGAAAAAACAATGTGTTCATGCGATGGAACCTGGGCACCAATGAAAAAGAGCAGTGGTCATATGCAACAACATGAGTGAAGATAAGGAACATAATGTTGAACATACAACCAGACAAAGAAGAGTACATATTTTATGATTCTAGTATGCAGTTCACACATACACACACACATATACACACACACACACACACTCACACCAACTTAAAAACTAAAACTAATTATTCTTAATGTAACAGCCTGGGCAGTGGATGCAGATCATGTGCTAGTTCTTGAGGTGGGTGAGTGGGTGTGGTTGTAATGCATTATCCATTTTGTCAATCATAATGACAATCATAACCATAATCAAGTTCTAGATTTATGATCTCTCCTTTTTTGTCTGTATGTTATATTTCAAAAGTTTCTTAAGAATCAGAGTCTAGCAACAGGAAACTCCTAAATACTGTGTGCTTGAGTGATAGGGAGCTGGAGTTGGAAACTGTTTGAGGGTTTCAAATGCCTGGATATCTAGAAAGGGAAGAGCAATAAATTACACAACGGTGGGTTCTGGCATCTTAGGGTAATTTGTCTTCTCTTGAGGATGAACACGATTTAATAACTCCTGGGAAACAGCTGTTTTTATGTTATCTTCCTTGTCCAAAGCTCTCACTTGTGTTCTCCATAAATAAACTCAGCAATTCATCTTCATCCTCTGACAAATGGTCACTTGCCCCTGCAGGTTTATGGTCAAGTATCAGTAGCCAATGTATTCTGTTTGTATCTGGTGTATGTCATGTCATGCAGATCCTTCTAATGTTAAGTAAAACGAACCAGGTCACCTTTTTCCCCCTATCTTCGACATGAGAAGAATTCTTTAATAAAAGAGATAACAAGAGATGTTTAAAAGGTGAAATTTAAATCCTCTTAGACTAAACCAAACACCTTGGAGAACCAACAGGAACGAGCTAAAAGCACCTTTGCCCAACACCGTGCTATTATATACAGAAATAAAAAAGCACATACAAAAGCTAGATACAACCTCCATAGAAAATGATGGAATAAATCAGAAAAATCCCTTGTTATGTAGCTATTTAAAATAATGCTTTCAGTGATGGTAATAATATGTAGCTTTTATTGAGTGTTCATTGTGTGCTGGCTATGTTCTTCCTGTTTTATTGTATAAACTCATTTCATTCCAGTTACAACAATGTAATTTAGGAACCGTTATTATTTCCATTTTATAGATGAGAAAATTAAAATTCACCTAAATCAGATATTTTCCCCAACCTCACATAGCGGCTGTGCGGTAAGGTCTGGATTAGACTGAGATAGTTTTACTGTAGAGTGCATACTCTTAACCTCCTTGTGGTTGCTCCGCTTCCTCGAATTGACTAGGGATGGATTTTTCTTACACACTAGAAATCAAAAAAGGAAATAATGATGCCCAGTTATTGTCTCTCATAAAGGCAGAAAAAGAAAAACCCACAGGAATATACATTTGTGTAAAGAGTTTTAATGTTTTAGAAGGATTCTCAAACTGGTAATACCAATCACTCCAGGACTGAGGAAGAAAGAATACTGTGTTGTTTTCTTTTTTAATTTTTTCACCTCTATTATTTGAAATAGAAAGAAAGCACTGGGATACTCTTGTCATTTTTTGAACCAACAAGAAGAAAATTAAGAAAATAGCCTTTGCTTTTAGGTTCACTGTGTTTCCTTGAGAACAAATGTTTCATTTAATAAGCAGATACAAAATTAGTAAGACTTGTTGTCCCTTTCTTTTTTTTTTTTTTTAATGAGGATTGGGACTCATCACATCTGTTTCCCGGGGATCATTCTCCATTCTATCTGCTCATTCAATTTCAAAAGGGTCTGAATCAGTGTGAGCGGGTCCCGGTCAAAGTGTGTTTCCTTTCCTTCCCTTCTTGCTGTGTCCTTCTGACGCACCTCCACACAGCAGTCTACAGTTTCATTTTTCATCTTGCCCAGACACCTCTTCTACATCCCCGTCATCCTAGAAGCCTGCTGTCTCTTTCTGAGAGTGAGTCTCAGATATAATCTGCTTCATGGCACCAGCATTAAAGAGAGGGAGGGAAATTTGTCAACCAGGCCACCTGTTATGAACCAAAGCATCTCATTAGGAGTAGGGCCAAGAGTCCTACTTTAGAATCATGTATAATCACCCCATAAATACAAATAATCCACATTTCTCAGCTTATCTGCTGCTTGATAGAGTGATCTATGACTGTTAATAGGGTACAAAATATGTGTGACATTCCAATAGTGTAACAAGTGTGAGACTGCGTCTTACCTCAGGTCAGTGTTTAATATCTCCCACTGTTGCACTGTGTTGGTGTAGACAGAGCTTTAGGTCGGTCAACAGTGCATTTCATGAATACTCTTGTGCTTCTTCTCAGGTTCCATTTGATGTCTCATTGCCATCTATCTTCAGTCTTGAGAGACTTTTTGATCTTGCTAATGGCTGTATCATCTCAGGAGGACGCCTTTTCGACTGGATAGTATCCATTATTCCCTGAGCATCCTCTGTGTGACCTAAAGAGCATCACCTTGCTACTGTTTTTCTTGGTTTAAAGTGAGTTTTTGGAACTGTCTTTTTTTATAGCAAGCAAAATAAAATTGTTTTCTTACACAAGTAAAGTTCCTTTAAAACGATCATCTTCATGTTTTAAATTGTATTCAAATAATTGAAGATACAATTGCAGATTCAAACTGTCTTGCAGAGCTATTTATAGAAAATATGCTGGTGCACTCTGACACTTATAAATGTTCTTGCATTTATATCATTTATGTTTAGGTTGTTTTTATATGTGTCTTTACAGTAAGATTCGATTGAGTCAGTGGTTCTCAATTGAGGGCCGTTTGGCTCTGGGGTGACATCTGGCATTGTCTAAAACAACTTTTTATGTATTTATAAGGAGTGACATCTGTAGGAACTGGAGGAATCAGGGATGCTGTTAAATGCCTATGACAGGAGAAGAGGGGATTTGCTGAATATCATGTCTTGCCCCAAATGTCAGTACTACAAGCATGAGGAACTCTGGATTTAGCCTCAACATATGTTCAGTTCAACTTTTGTTCACAGTTCCACTGAGAAGCACTGTTGCACCAATTTTTGACCAATTTTGGGCTATGGAATACTCTACACCTGAGTTAAATTAATAACTCCACTTACTAGTTCTCTCACACTGGGAAATTAACAATTCTCTAGGCCCTCATCTTCTCATCTGCAGAATGGGAATATCAATAGTATTGCTGTGCCAACTAAACTGAGAATGTGGGATGGTGTGACAAGATGCTTAGCACAACACCTGATACAGTAATAGTCATTATGTCAGCAGAGTCAGTCCCCTGCCAGTGATGGAAGAATGATGTCAACCCTTATCCCACCCAGAGAGCACTGTCCTTGAACATTTCCTACCTGTTGACCTGTGGGTGGATACTCCTGATAAGATGCGAAAACGTGGGGTAACATAAATGGGTTTCTCTAAAGTAAAATATATTTGATGGTTTTCTTTCTGTCAATATGGATTTCCTGCTTCCTTTTAGTGTTATAATGGCCTTTATTTTATGAAGTAGGTGCTAGTTATTAGCTAATAACTGACATTTTTGAATGTTCTCACTTTATAATAAAAATTAGCAACCTTATATTGATCCCTGATGATTTTTTATTTACATATATTCATGGATTCCCAAATAATGGAAACAGCTAAGGTAGAATTGTCCTAGCATATTACAGAGAAAATAAGTCTTGAACAAGACTTGTAATAATCAGGACTTTGATGGTAGAACAGTAACTGCTGGGGAGAATGCTACAGAACAATGGAGGCATAAAAATGAAAATGAGGTGGACAATCATAAAGGAAAAGAAGGTAAACTCTAGCTAGAATAAGGACTTCAGGCTTGATTCAGTATATGACGGGGTACTTTGACCAGTGACTAAGGAGTAGAGTGATACATTCCTGGTTCTGGAAGATGTTCAGTAAATGTTGAGTGAATAAAGAGAATGAATGAATGAATGAGTGAATGAATGAAATGAGTAGTTGAATTGTCTGGCTTCAGGGAAGATAAGCTTGTAGAATACAATGGAAAGGGAAGATATGAA
This sequence comes from Uropsilus gracilis, assembly GCA_004024945.1. NCBI lineage: Eukaryota > Metazoa > Chordata > Mammalia > Eulipotyphla > Talpidae > Uropsilus > Uropsilus gracilis. The sequence continues at coordinate 85,199 of PVHY01003167.1, read as the reverse complement.
GGCAAGAAGATGAGTAGGAAATTGTATCACAGTGAGAGAAAAAAAAAGGAACAAAATATTTATCACTGAATTCACAAGCAAAAAGGTACCTCTTGATTATCCTCTCACACGAAATAAAATTTGCGTCCAATGGGAAAATCATTCAGATAGCGATGGCTTGAGAGTGGTGAGGATTTACAGTCCTTTAGCCAGAACCAGGGTTTATACCTTTCTGTGCTAGGACAGAGAACGCTTTCATGGATGTTGTGTTTTTCACGAGGAAGTTGAATTTTATTTTGCCAAGTTTAACCAATAGCGGTAAAATGACACAACATAATACCTACTCTTTCAATTTAGATGTGGAATAAAGCATGATTTATGACGAAGGCCATTCACTTCAACCTTGTGTTAATTTCCTGACAATGTACATGTGTAATTTCCTGATCTTCATTGCTATTAAGTTTTTACTAATCGGATGTTTATTTTTCTTAAAATTAGCAGATATAAATGCATGAATTCTTGTCGAAACCTAGAAAATGTGTGACACTGTAGGGTAAATGAGTTAGGCTTTTTCCTTCATAGCCGCTATACCCAGCACCTGGGGTATTGCATCTTCCCCATGGTTGTACAACCCAGTGGGTGTATACATGTGTAAGTGTGCACACTTTGGCCTAGGAGAGTGAGCATAAAGGGGTACAGAGAGCACAAGCACAGAGAGAACACAAGAGAGTGAAGATTTCTGGGGGGCTGGGATCCTGCTCTGCCTGATGTGTCTGTATAGCTGTAAACCAATAAAGAACCTGTGTAAGTTGGTGGGCCTGATGATTCCCCTAATGTTGGCAACCAGGATGACATGGTTACCCAACAGGCACACAGCAGAGGCCTGTAATATTTGTAAAATAAATGCATCATTGGATGGCTGGGATGATGGAGGGATGACTCGGGAAATGGCACTACGGAACAGTAACAGGAGATGCAGCAAAGCTATCTCCACCGCCTTCACCATCATTACCATATTGTTCAATCTTCTACAAGCATTACCGCTGTGTGAGTAGGGACTTCATAGCCATTCCCTCCTCTCGTCCTCCCAAGAATGATGACCATGATGAGCATAAGATGGCTGACCCATGTTACAGGTGAATAAACAAAAGGATTAAGGTATTTAAGTCACTTGTCCAATGATCACAGTCCGGAAGAGCTGAGGTTAAATCCCAGCTGTCTCATTGGACAGTTTGAGCATTCATGACCACACTGGTTTTCCTATCCTTGCCCTCCTCCACTGGGAGCTGGGAGTTGAGGGTGAGGAACCCATAGCTGATCCTGACTCTGCAACGGAGATATCTATCATCTGTCTCAGGAGCTTATTTCTCAAATGACCTGCAGACCAGAAGGAATGCCCTCCCAAAACCTGGAGCAGATCCCCAATGTTATTGACGCCAGTCTATCAGATTCCACAGGGAAAGGTATGTTCCTTCAAGCTATTATAGGTATTATTTGCAAATGTTCACATTTTTCTGTAATTTTAATCACTTACAGGTGTTGTTTTTCTTGGGCCTTGTTTTGACTGCAGGAAAGACTCAAATTCCACCAGACTCTCTGTTCAGTGCTCTCATTTAAAATCATCATCCCAGAAATACCCCATCTCTTCTAAAGCAGGAACACCTCTCACCACTTTAGGCTGAAATTTCTGTGCAAGGCAATGAGAAGAATGGTGATGAACTGGGTTGAAGTACAAATAAGAAGAAAATTAAGACTCTACCAGGATATAAAATATACTTATTTCCAAAAATGTCTTTGAGGTTTTTTAAAGATCAACTTACACAATTTGCAGCTGCTTTTTATTTTTTCATGCAGTACATGGTCTCTGCAAATGCTTTACAGCAGACACCTGCGATGATTTCTATTTGTTTTAATTATAACAGAGAATGACAGAAAGCAAACCGAAAGGAGAGGAAGGGAAGCAGAAAGAGAGGGGAGGGAAGCGGGGATCTGGAGAATAGGAGCTAGTGCCAGCCTCTAAGTGATGGGTAATAAAACCCCAGTGCTTCCATATCTTGCTCCATATCAATCTCCAAGAGATTGCTTTGGAAATTGACCACCTGCCAGCTATTCAGAGGCTTAAATGCACTAGTCTCAGTTCACTTCATGCGCAGCCACGTTACAAATTCCCTACCCCAGTTGACTTGTTCTCCTTCAGAGCTGCAGGGAGAGGGGTGTGGAGATGGCGCCTTTCTGGGGAGTGCTAGAAACTTGGTTCCTGCCTCTGCTTCACATTGTCTTTCCTCCGCCTTCCTGACATGACACATGTCCCTTCCACCTGGCCTGATATGCCTGCTCAGGGCTCCCAGAACTTGGGTGCTTCCTGCCTGGCTCATATGACTGTTAACAGCTCCTACCTACTGGCACGAAGTTCTTGTATTGCTGGATGTCCACAGCGCAGTCTTGTCATCTTAAGGGCATCCGAGGTGTGTGAGACTGTCCCAGATTCTTCGCTTTGGCTTAACTTGAGACTGGGAATATGTTGGGTAAATGAGTTATCAGGGTTTTGCACACCCTCCTGCCATTAGCCTCTGTGACCAGCACCTGTCGTACACAATCTGCCCAGTGGACGTGCGCGTGCCTGGGTGGGCACATCTGAGGCTAAAAGGAGAAGCTAGAAGGGCAGGTGTCACCCTGAGCGGGGGAGAGAGATTCCAGTGGCCCTCTGTTCCTCTATGTTCACTATTAAAAATTCTGTAAAGATGCAGCTGAGGGCTCTGACATTCTTCTTTAGCAGCTAGAACCAATGATGGACCTACCCGAAGTGTGATGGCTGCAAAACAGGTCCTTTGTCCATAAAGCTTGACAATTTAGGTGAACAATACATCATGGATTCTGCAACCTATGAAAAGGCAATTATTTATAACGTGTGTATCTAAGAATGGTTACGATTGATGAAGCCCACAATTGCGAGTTAGGGATGACCTAGAATTTCACTGTTTTCTGCTTCATGTATTGTGGCAGAACTCCAAAAGAGTCTTTCCTCCATGTGGCCAAGGAAACAGTGAAAATGTTCACTGGTGCATTGATTATAGTGCCAAAAACAATAGCGAGAGGGAAATTACTAAATATCCCTAGGTGGAGAATGGATACTAATGTAGTGACAGTTGATTATTACACAGAAGTTATAAATTAATAAATAATAGAATACTAAAGAATGATTATAAATGAACTAACTAAAAAGGATATTGATCTGCATTCACTTTTAAAAGAGATATCTGGGGTTTACTTTAAAAGGAAGTAAACAACTGATGAAAAGCATCAAACACAGTTTGCAGCTGCATCAAAAAGAGTACCCTAGAATACATTTTTTAAAAGAATTGGAAATTGTATCTGGAAAACTACAATACATTGTTAAAAGATCTTGAAGACACAATGTGATATTCCATGCTCATGGTGTAGAAGAATTAACATCAGTGAAATGGTTATTTCATCTAAAGTAACACACAGATTCAATGAAATCACTATCGAAATCCCTAAGGCATTCTTCACTGAACTAGATCAAAAAATCATGAAATTCATTTGAAACTACAAAAGACCCCAAATAGCTAAACCACTCTTGAGAAAGAAGAACAAAAATAGAGCTATCAAACTCCCTGAATACAACTTAAACTACAAAGGGATGGTAATTAAATCATCCTGCTTTCAGAATAAAAACAAACAGAAAAATGTAACAGAATTGAGATTCCTGAAATAACCTATATATACATGAATGGTTTTTACAACAGAGAGCTGAGAGGATACATCAGAGTAAGGAATGTCTCCTCAGTAACTGGTGTAAAAATTTAGACTGCCTCACCCAAAATAGTGAAGTTAGACTGTTGTCAAATACTATGCTAAAAAACCAATTTCAAATAGATTAAAGACTTGAATATAAGACCTGAAAATACAAAATACATAGGAGAAAACAGGTAACATGCTGGCCTTAGAAGATGTGTTTAGGAATTCAAATCCAATAGTAAGGGAAACAAGCAAAATAAATGACTGGGAATACATCAAACTATACAGTCTCTGCATGGTGGAAGAGACTTGCATCAAAACAGAAATACACCTTACAGAATAGATTAAGATATTTGCACATCATATACCTGACAATTGATTAATAGCCAAAATATGTAAAAGAACATATTAAACTGAATAACAAAATAGGCTTAGATAATGGGGAGAAGATCTAAACAGATTCTCCGAAGAAGACATACTGATGGATGGCCACATCCATTAGTCACATGAGATGATGTTCATTATCTATGATTAAGGAAATGCATGTCAAAATAGTAAGGTATCACCTCACACCTATGCGATGGCTGTTATTCAAAAGACCAGAAGCAGTAAGTATTGGAGAGGATGTGGAGAGTCAAGAATCGTCACTTGCCTCCCTGTTGGTGAGAATGTAAATTGCTGCAGCCATTATGGAGAGTAGGGTGGCTATTCCTCAAAAAGTTGAAAATAGAAATTCCATATGATACCTGAAAAAGACAAAGACACCAAGTTTATCCGTGTTTTCTGCAGCATTATTTATATGAGCCAAGAGGTAGATAAAACCAAGCGCCCATCAACAGACAAGTGAATAAACATAACACAATATAGCTACACACACGCACACATACACAAGAATACTATGTATTTATAAAAATATAAAACCACCCTATGAAATCGTGCTGCTTGCAGCAACAAGGATGGACCTTGAGGCTACTTGCTTAGTGAGAGAAGTCAAAGAAAAACACTGAATGAGTTCACTCTTACGCGTGATATGTAGAGGAAACAAATGGATAAACTAAATAGAACAAAAGTAAATTTTGCATTCTAAGGCCATTTAGTGGTTACTAGAGGTCGAGGAGGAAGGGAGGAACAGATTTTAACAGACTTGGTTAAAGGGGTGAAGTGCGTGCCAAAGGGTAGAATGGACTGACAGAGGTGGACTTACTTGTCATATGGACATGAGGTGAGCTTTCATGACACATGCGTAGGACCGTCATGGCATTCCCAAGTGTGCTAGTTCAAGAATAAAGGTTACAAGATGGAATGAGGCAGAAGGATGTATAAAGGAAGATACGACGTATATGGAGCTAAAAGAACAGGCAAGAAGAAATAATGTGTGGTATTTATGGACATAGATAAATATGAACCAAAATTATTTTAAATACAGGTTAATGGCCAACCTCCAATTCGTGTTGATGATCACCTCTTGGATGAGAAGGGTGACTGGGGTCTGGGAAGAAAACTATGACATTTCATTATCATTTGTGAAGTTTTCTTTTTTAAGCTCTAGTTTTCTTCTCTTGGTCTCTCTACCTTTTTGCATAAAGTGACATATTTCATAGATGATAAACAAGCACATCATTTCCCTTCTCATCTTACTGACTGTCAAGTTCTGTATACTTCTTGGCTCGCCTACCTGTAAATATGAGCTACGGGTCTGCTCTCATTATAACTGCAACTGCATAGTTCATAGCTATGCCATTATTTGAAATTTTAATGACAACTAAATATCATTTTGAAGCTAGTGTCAAGCTATGCATGTGTTCAATTTTAGAAAACTCAATTTATAAAAATAATTATTTTTAATATAGGACAGTAGAGCCTCAATAAATGTTTAATTAAATTGAGGCAAATTCCCTGTACAATTTCTATCAATTGTAAGTTTCCTCGCTACACTTTAAATTATTTGATTTTCCAAAATTAGATATATGCAGAACTTTCTACATGACTGCTAGTTATGCAAAACGAGGTCACTTGTAAAATTTCAGCTACCATCCATAATTTCAGTGTTTTTTAAAAATTATATTAAGATATTTTTCTTTACTGAAGACTCATTTCCTATTTTTGTTTTATTCTTCACTAGAGCATTATGAGTTGCAACTTTGACACTAGAATTTCCATGGTAACGGATTTTTTTTGGTCATAAACACAGGCATGATTAAGAAGGCTTCAGATAGCAGTTTTCTCATTAGTTAGAATAATGGCTTAAGAGGCATGGGATTGTTATTATAATGAAGACATTTTGAACTGTAACTTTGGGGACAACACAAAATTTATTGCCAATAAATTATCTTTCATCATGTTTGATATTTAAGATAATATTCATACATCTTGTAGTTCATAATTAATTTATACATTTTGGAATTGGCTAGCCAAGAATTGAACAAATCTAAAACCATATTCTGCCCTAGTACAAATCACTGTGAACTCCCTTTCAATTGTCTACAAAGTGAAAACTCAGTAGATCTCTAAGTGCTTTGAAGATGTTTTAGTTTCACAACTTTCATGATTTAAATACCCCCTCCCTTACCCTCACCCCAGCAAGACTCACAAGAATTTTTTAGGCTGATTTCTTTTCTCATCATTATAAAAGCAACCCAGAACTAAGTAGAGAATTAGAAAAATAGTGAAAGGGACCAAGTAGAAAATAAAAGTCACCCAGGAGGCCCCTACTGTGAAAGGACCAGAATTAACATTTAAATATATTTCCTGTCGAATGTCTACCATCCTCCCAGACAGAAAATAATCTTTAGGCTGACAGATATTGGGATGTGCAGCAACCATTGTGTTCCCTAAGGGTTGACAGATGGACTTTTTCAGGACTGATCATGGGAAAATGCCTTGATTTGGGAAAGCTCAGAGCTGTTGGCTGAGAAGCAGTCAGAAAAATCAGGGAAAAATTATAGCCAAAGGAACTGTCCAGCATTCTCCTTCCTAACAATAAAGTATAAGGCAGTGATTCATAGGAGGAAAAAAATATATCAGATCTTCATTTTGTCATTTGGAGTCTGGTCATTTCACCTCTTTCGTGGACACATTACGATTTCCCTGAGAAACTTAGCTTTCATGGTGCATTTGTCCACTTGGTAGGTTATAGTCATTACACGGGGCCTTTTACTTCCTGGCACAATGTCCTTTCTCACTCCTTTCAAATAATTTTTTTCAGGTGCCCATTGTATGCCAGAGACAGTGCACACAGGAATACCATGGAGGCAGCTCCTTCCTTAGGTCTTAGCAAATGATGCCAGCTTAAAAAAGAAAAAAATGTATCGAGATAATGTCAATTCACAACACTATGTTTTAAGATTTTAGGTTCAGTCCTCCACAGATGTATGTTTTCACACCATGCCCACCACTAATGACTCCATAATTCCCCACCATGGACCAGTGGGCTCCTCCCCACTGTCTCGCACCACCCCACACCCCATTCTTCCCTTCTGCTAGACTGAGTTCAATGCCTGCACTTCATTACCCATTTACCCCAGACACCTGGTCCCCTCCCCCTCCCGCACACCTGTTTCTCCCTGTGCATCCACAAGGCACACACACTTGTCACTCCCACTTGATTTTACCCAAGATCTTATTTGCCTCACTGTCCCTCCCATTAACTTCGAGAAACACAGCAGGTGGATTTCAAATGAACGAATGAATTTAGTTTCCTATATTTATTTAATGAGAATTTCTCATTAAATTGTAATTTGCGTTTCTACAACTTTGCGTTAGCCTATACTAAGGTTGGACATTTCTCACATTTGTTATCCATCTGTTTTTTTTATTTGTGTGTCCATCCCTTTTTCTCTTCTTTGACTGACTTCTAAGATCTTTTCATCACTAGCTATTAATCTTTTCCAAATATATTTTTCAGGTTTTCACTTGAGGTTGCCTCTCAATTTTCACTTATGGTTCTATGGTTCCTATGTTTAAAACTGGTAGTCAGGTCAAGTCAAAACCATTTATTTTATTTGCTTCTTAACTTTCTTTTATATTCTCACAATTATTGTTCATTTTGTATGAGATTTGATTTCTCCCCCCCCAGGTGTAGTCCTCATAAACCTTAAACCTCCCACAACTACATCATCCATGAACCATCACGATAACGCTTCTGCTCTTCTCTCCCCTGTTTTGTTTTTTTTTAAATTTTCTTCTTAACTTTATTTTCTTATGTTGTTGTTCATTTTGTACAAGATTTGATTTTAATTTTATTGGTTATATATAAGTCAAAACCATTTAGTTATTTACATTCAGACTTGCTGAAAAAGAGATTGAAGGTAGGTTACAAGTAGGCACACAATCAAAAATTAGATTAATTAAAACCAAATTAGAAAATGAGGCAAAGAAATAAAGGTAAGAAAGTAATATGGGGACTGGAGCTCAGTTCATTTCTTTTAAAAGAAGGTCCTATTAGAACCTTGACACTCTCAAGGTGTCAGGCACAGATTAGGCCTTGCTAGCAGCACATGTTAACAAGGAATAGGATGCATTGCAAGATCACCAGCATTGTGAAGGAAAATCAGAGCACGTATTTAGCAGAAAAACAGTTTTCCCTCCAAGTCCTCATAAAAATACATTTTAAATGAACTGTGTCTTGCACAGCAGCCTGAAGCAAAACATATCCCATAGACCATTTTGAGGCTGGTAGGCTATTCTTTCAATGGTTTTCTATTATCTTGCCAAAACAATGTTCATTTCTGATATCTTAATTCAACTTGGGACACATGTAGCAAGAGTGAAATGCCTAGACAAGGGAGGTTTTTTTGTTTTTTATTTTGATGGGTCTTAAAATGCTTTCATTTTTGTCTGAGCAAAATTACTTCCATGTAGCTGTTTCTTAGAACAATTTCATTGGTGGAGAATACTTTTCAAATACATCTGGGGTGGTGTGGAGAAACCCAAATGGCTATTTTTCAAAACTTCAACGGCTGATGTTTTGAAGTCAGTTGATTTATCAGTCTCGATACTGCACTGAGAAACAACAGACGGTAGCCTTACAGCCTTCCGGGCAGTTCCAACAATATCATTCTGCCTAAAAGGCAAGAAATCAAATTCAAGTAGAAACAGATTCTGCAAGTGCTGGGTGTGTTTGGAGATATTATGTGCACAATTTGGGATTGCTGATGGAAGGGAAATAATTTTCTTGGTGTAAAAACGAGGCTTTCTCGCTGACTGAGGATTATAATGTCACTAGAATGGATTAATAGGTTTAAAAGAACCATAAAAGGGGATTCCATTTAGTTCTTTACTACCAGCTTTCATCCTCTCTCGACTGTCTCCATCAAAGGCTGGTCTACCCAACAGAGAGAGTGTCAGAGCTCAGGTGAGAGCCAACCTGGATATCCAGTCACGTGGGGGGAGTCCCAGGTTTCCTGATGACCATCTCCAGCAACTGGGACAAGTTTCTCACCTCTCTGCTCTTCAACTCTTCAACTTTCTCATATGCAGCAGAAGGGTCAATAAAGCACCTGGCTGGCAGCTCATAGGTGTCCCATGTGACTGTCTCTTACTTTTTTGCATCTTGTGTCATCCAATACACATTTCAGAAAGTGAAGTTTTGCCTAGAAAGACCAGAGTATTTTTTTCTCTTTTTAAAGTCACACAAGGGCCGGGCATGGTGGCTCGTGCCTGTAAGCTTCAGCCTATGAAGCAACTAGGGCTAGGGATCGTGGTTCGAGTCCCATTCGGGGCAACACAGTGAGACCTAGTCCCAAAAAATAGCTGGGTGTGGTGGTACGTGCCTATAATCCCAGCTACCTAGGAAGCTGAGGCTGGGGATGGCTTGAGTCTGTGGTACTCCGGGCATCGTGAGCCTGCGGTTCCATGGGCAAATAGCGAGACCTAGTCTCAAAAAAATAAAAAAATAAAGTGACACAAGGAGTTCACTTCTGGTCAGAGGAGCATTGCTTGTACTGAACTGCCATCTGCTAAAAACAATTTTTAACTTTGGGCTGAAAAACAGGGTAACCAATTCTAAAACCAGAATTTAAATAACTGCTGAAGCCCCTCGTAAAAAATGCAGAAACTGGAGGCAACATGATGCTTGAAATGATGGAGACAAATTGGGTGAGATCCTCATTGAAATAGCTCTGACCTTAAAGATACTCCACTGGCAAGATGGAAACTCAAAAACCAGAGTGCAGTGTTTTCCTCTTAGCTGGGAATTTAGAAGAGATAGTCCATGAAATAGAAACAATTAGGGCGCCTCAGTTCTGTGTATAAATTCCTCTTAAGTGATCATGACTACAAAACTGTGTCGGCATGTGACATAAGAAAGTTGGCTGACTATTTTATTATCAAGGGAAATTTTAAGACCTGGCTACGCAAGCAACAAAATAGGATATTTCAGAATGATTGATCCATCATCAATCCAAAAATGATTGATCCAGAATGATTATCCATTAGAGGATAAAAGCATCAATTCAATACAAACAGTAATCCTAAATGTGCATGCAGCTAATGACCAGATACATTTATTTACTAAATATCTGACACTGTGTTTCCTTGATGGGGAAGATGGTTTGGTAAGTCTACTGGAGCATAGATATGAGTCACAGGTGTGGACTTGCTTTTGTGCTTCAGAGTGTTGTGAGGCACTCCCCACACACAGGCATGAGTTTCTCCCCCTCCCTTTTCCCTTACCCTCCTCTCTCCCACATGTTCATTTTCCCTCCCTCCCTTCTTCTTCCTTCCTTCCTACATGTGAGGACACAGCTAAGACAGCAGCAAGAAACTTCCCACCAAAAACTACTCATGTAATACCCAGACCAGTGACAGATGTTTGTTGTTTAAGCCACCTAGTTTGTGGCAGTTAGTACTCAGCAATGTGTAGAAATCATGAGCATGGCTTCAGTCTGTCATAGACCAGAAGAGGAGAGATGGGCATCAAGCTTGGGTATGTTAAGGGTAAAGAGGACTGAGATTACACCTCAGTGATATTTTTTTTTTTAGACTAAGTCTCCCTATGTTGCCCAGGGTAGTCCCAAACCTGCGAACTCAAATGATCCCCAGCCTCAGCCTCCCAGGTGTCTGGGATTACAGGCGCCTGCCATGGCACCTGGCTGTTTTTTTGAGAACAGGTCTCACTATGTTGCCTGGTGGTGGATGGTCATTTGTGGATAGTCTCAAATCCACGAACTCAAGTGATCGCTGGCCTCTTACCTCCCAGCACTTGGATTATAGGTGTGTGCCACCACACCGACTTACATCTCAGTGGTATTGATGGAGTAATTCATTAAGAAGTGTTTGTCTTGATGTAACAAAATCTGGTGCCTATACACTCTGTGGAATTTCTTCTCTCATGTAACTAAGACAAGAGGCAAAGTGGGCTCCAGATTGCATTCAGGCCAGAGGCTCATGTCTGGAATCTAGAGCCTGCTCTCAGCAGGTATCTCAGCCTCCCTCTTCCTTGGGGCAGTCACATCCTAGCAGGCTTCCCTTGGGCAGCAGTGGAGTCTTTAGCAGTTCCAGGGCACAGGTCCTCACACAGCTCCACCCACAGCAAACTTTGTTTTGTAAGAGCCACAGAGTGAATATTTTTGGTTTTGTGTCTATATTACAACCGCTCAACTCAGCTATGGCAGAATGAAAACAGATGCCATTGCAGGCGGACGCCATTGCAGGCAGACACCATTGCTGGAAGACACCATTGCAGGTGGACGCCATTGCAGGCAGACACCATTTTACGTGGGACCATGGCTGTGCTCTGACAGAATTTTATTTCTCTCTCTGGATTTCATGTCTTTTCCATGTGCCATGAAGTATAATTCTTCTTTGGAAGTTTTTTTCAAATCACTCAAAAAATGCAAAGCCATTCTTAGCTCAAAGGCATATCCAAAACAGGCTGAGGGACAGATGATGAGCAGGCCACAGTTTTCTGAACCCTTGCTTAAAAAACTGCCAATACTTCCAGCAGAAAATCTCCTTCCTGGCATATGCTTACTTTTCTTCACACACTCACAATAACCCCATTAGTGTCACTGCTGTGCTAAAATCGTCCAACTCTGTATCTCCAACCCAGGCTGCTCCCTCTCTCCAAATTCCTACATGAGGGAAAGAAGAAAGAACAAAAGAGAGGATGAAGGCAAAAATGAGACTTCTCAATCCAAGATGTCGTTAGTTGAGCCACAGGAATGATTACTTCCAGAAGGAGGAAGTATTGAGAAGATGTATTGGGTAGACAAAAAGCCTAATGAGACCATAAATGAAGAGAATTGCTTCTTATAGCGTATGAGGAGATAATTTTTATCAGATAATGAAATTGTTTTCAGTCTTCAGAATTAAAATGAATCCCTTGCTAATGCAAATCATGCTAATAAAAGGGAGTGAGAGAGGATGTTGGAATTACACTTGGCTAGCAGTAGGCAGAAACCAACCTAAATAGTCTAGGAAAAAAAGGAGAGATAATGAAGTAATCAAAATAATTGCCTAATAGGGAATGTGAGAGATCTGAAATGTTAAATTATAAATTGTACTTTTTCAAGAAAAATGAGGTGACTGTAAGGAACAGATTAGAAACCTAGATTCACATGGGGTGGAAGCAATGCTTTTCATTAACAAAGCTGAAGATTAATTAAATCTGGGCAAGCTCTTTGAAATCCACAAGTATGAGTTACGTTAGAATACAATGCAACTGGTATATTGGGATCATAATTAATGACTAGCCTGAACTTCTTTATTAAATGTGTTCTAGGATTGTTCATGTGACAGTTGTGAAATAAAGAGGACAAATATATGCCATTTAAAGTCAATATTGACGTTAGCAGCATCTGGCTTTGGAAGTAGTGGGGGCACCATTTATCTAGAGGGGAAATGTATTACTCCTTTCCCTCTTGGTAACTGATTTGACACCCCTCCCAAGTACGATGGAGGATGCCACTTTCCATCACCAATGATCTCTGGGAAATTTGGGAAGGGGTGAAGCAAGGAGTTTATTGATTTGTAATTTGTGTGATTTCTGAATTAGAATATTTCCTTCAACTATATAACTTCAGGGGTTAGTAGCAAAGTTTAAGGGAAGGAGCCTTGAAGAAAAGAGTCTATATTGCTATCCCATTTACTATGGGTAAATGGAACTCCAAGCAAGCAGATAGGAGCCCAAATAGCATAGGAAAAAGGAGAGGGAAACAATTTTCTTGGGGACCATAATGGAAAAGGGATATCAGAAAAGGAAGATCATTGAGAGGGGCACACTGAGAAGCAATGGAGAGATGTCGAAGCAATGGAGAGATGTTCTTTCTGGGCACTGAGATGCATCCTGTGAGAAACACCTTGGTGGGAGCAACCAGGGAGAAAGGGGCCACATCTGGTGTGATGGAGGACTGAAGAGGATGACCCACAAACTGAGCAACTTAGAGATGTGATGATTCCTAGTTAAAAGTGGTACAAAAATGGAAACCCATCCTAATCCCAGAATGTCCCAGAGCTCACAGAAATTACAACTACATAGTCTGGGGGAGGACAGAATGGAATTGTAATGATTGAATAACAAGGGCACAACTCATGGAAACATGCTTCTTAAGTGGAAATCTGCTTCTTAAGTTTGGCTTTTGCTTTCCATTTGAGAAAAATTAGAGTTTGGTTTGCACTACACAGTCATTAGAACATTTAAAAGACACGTGTGAATTCCATGGAACAACAGACACCTTGCGAAGATATCACTGCTTTCAAAGATTCTATTCTGAAAATCCTTGGAGAAAATGGGGTCACCAAATCTGTAATTTTATAAATTTGTTTTTAAACAGAATAAAAAGTTATTTTCTGACCACCTGAATGAAAATTTATATAGGATTTTTTTAACTTAAATTTTGCTTTTATAATCTACGAGTGTTTTGTTTTGATTCGTTACCTTGTTTGTTTCTTTTTATTTTCCACATATGAATGAAATCGTGTGGTGTTTGTCTTTCCTCGTCTGATTTGATTTCACTTAGAATAAAGCCTACAAGTTTCATTATGTCTCAAACGACAGGATCTGATTTTAACATTGAATCATATTCCACTGTGCATAGACACTGCACTTTCTTTATGCAGTCATCTTTGATTATTCAGGAGGGTTTGTTTCTGCATCTGTTGAGACTATAACGTGGTTTCAGCAAAACAATCCAAAATGGCATATTCATGGCGTGGCATGTATTAGTCCTAATATAATATGCCACCAGATATAGAATTTTGTATGCTGAGAGGCTGCATAATGACCCAGAAGATGACATGACTTAGTGAAGTGGGAGATTAACCCCAAATGGGTGATCTTTGTCCAATGAGATCTCTTTGTCAAACAGATATCTTCTACACTCTTTCAACAATTCTGAGACATTGGGTCTTTGGACACTGGGGAAATCCTACATGCTCTTCAAACACATCTGTTGAGCAACAGATGTATTTCTTTGTGATTTGCCCATGAGCTGCAGCCAGAATGGTTACTTGTCTCCCATTGCTTCTCATTCCTTCTGGCTTCATTCCAGTTTTTCCTCACACTTGTTTGCACTAGGATCCTACAGCTCTGCCCCCTGCATAAAATACTAGCACCGAGTTCTTGCTGTACTTGCTCTGCTCTGCTGTTTAGGAAGCCTGGGTTAAAACAACTTCTAAACTAAGATTGTGGAGCTATGTCAGTAAGACATCACCTTGGTGGGTGGAGGAAAGCAGTCGAGACTTAGATAATAGAGTATTTGGACACTTACAGGCAAAATGGAGTGGATATGGAAAGGAGTCCCAAATGTCTGGAACACGAGTCTGGGATGGTGGTGGGAGAAGTCTGGGGACTGTGAGAAGAATGACTAAAGTTACATCTGCTCACAAAGAATCGCAAGGCCATTCTGAGGTGGTAGAAAAGCTACTGAAGGATTTGCAGATGGAATGAGAAAGCAAAGCTTGCCTTTCAGAACCTTCTGGCTGCAACAGGAAAACTGGGTTGAAAGTGGGTAGGAATGATGCAGCACTCTTTATAAATCCTCACTAGGATTGTGCCATTGGTATTAATTTTTTATGGTAAAATGAAAGTAGCTTGTCATGCATTAGCTATACTAATTTTATTTAAGTAGTCCAACCATTTATTTCCTATTAGCAACTAAAGCATAATTTGCTTCAAGTTACTTTGAAAAAGACCCTTGAAGTGCAATGAAGAACAAATTTTGATATTAATAAATGTTTGGATGGTATTTATAAGGCATCTTTCAAGCTTATGGTATGTTAAGAAAAATTTTCCAAGATGTGAAAATAGACAAAAAAAGGATTGCTGGGTATTCTGTTGGAGACATGCTGGCTTCATTACCATTTCCTAACATGCCAGAAGTAGTTTCTTATTCTCCGTATAAACTTCTATGTGTCATTATATGTACTATTTGTTAGAAAATCCTACATGTTTATAAGGATAGAGTCTAAATTGTGAAAAAATGGATAGCAATATATGGTTATTGGCCAATAAAACTATTAACAAATTTAGTCCCAAAGGGGCCAAGTAATTGGACCACTTAAATAAAATTAGGATAGCTAATATATAACAAGTTACTTGCTGACCCATAGATGATGGTTAATTGTCCTGTAAAACCAGGAGCAATTTTTTGCCTGACTTAGCAATCTTATTCTAACATCTTAAGAATGCTCTTTGAATAAACCTTACCACCTTCTTCCCTCATTAATTAACGAGTTGAATAGTCTTTGTCCTAGATTCATTCTGTGTTTTCATATGTATAATGTTTTTCAGCTTTTGAAAAGTTTTTAACTTTCTATTTTGACAGGGAAGGAACCTATTAGCATACAATATAGGAAAGAATGACAATAATTATTCTATGTGTGGTGTTATTTACCTTAATCATGCCAGAAACATCGAATGTCAAGAGAATGAAAACTCCCCTTTCTTCTTAGATACCTGTCTGGCACTGGTTTTAAGACACATACAGTATGCTGTTTGAATAGTTTTAGTTTTTCTTCCAACCTCTCTGTTCTCTTCTTTGGAAATTTACAATGTGTTTTGGATCTTTTCATTCTATCCTCTCGATCTTTCTTTCTCTTCTATTTTCCCTCCAAACATCATTCTGGAGAGTGTCTTCCAATAGATCTTTCAGTCCATGCATTCTCTTTTTTTGAATCTATCAAATTTGTTGTTTAGTCTATTCATAAAAAGTTTTCTAAATTATTTTTTGGTTTAAATTTTCTACTGTGGAGCTTCAGTTTCCATTGTTAGTGCTTTAGAAGCACTGGTTCTCCCCTTTCAGGTGTAATTGTTATCAGGCAGGGAAGAGAGAGACTTTCCACTTTAAAACTCAAATCATCTGCATGCTTCTTCCAGTCAGACTCAAATCCTAATCTCCTACAGCTGAATGCCTTCACAGACCAGATACCTTTGTTATGTAGATTCTAACCACCAGCTTTTCTCAGCTCCCTGACCCCAAGATTGCAGGAGAGAAAAAAAATCAGAAACTGCAGTTTACAACTTGCTGGCTTGCCTCAATTTACCCTTGCAGCTCCTGCAGCCTAAAAACATCCAATATTGCAGGTTCTTTCCACCATGCCCAGCCCTAATATAAAACTCCAAGCCAAAACAAGACTCTGAGAGTGTAGACTAATTTATTACTAAACAAAGTGATTATCTTGTTAATTACTACAGAAAAGAAACATACAAGAAAACCCTGATTACCTCAACATTGTTCAAAACTCAGTCTCTTAGTCCCGCTGACCTCACCACTTGTCTAGTCCTTCAGAGTTCAGCAACATGTGCTCGAAGAGTAGACATCTTTCTTTGGTGTGATCCAGCTCTTCCAAGCAGGCAGTTGAAAACATAATGCTGTCTTCTCCTTGTGGGCCTCCTCCAGGTAGTAGGAAAAAAACTTCATAGTACAGGAACCAGCAAAGTTCATTTATTCGGGCCAGGCTCACATGGTCTCCCCAGAAACACCCGAGTCAAACTCATCAAGACAAACTCCAGCACAGGGTCCAAATCTCCAAACTCCTCAGGCTCCTTCAACACACATGCTACTACCCTGGGTCGGCCAAAGGCTGCAGGCCCCAGACCCTGGCCACATGGCCAAGTACAAGTACACGTGGCTTACATCTCCTCCTACCAAAATTCCTAATCAAAAATGACTGAAGAAGATCCTGTTCTTTGTTCCAACCCAATATTTATGCCCTTCCCTCCCACCAAGAGGACTCCTGTGTGTGTGTGTGGGAGGGGGTAGAAGGGAGGGGGAAAGTGCTGTCATCCAGGTATGCAAATTAAAAGTACCACCCAGCTATCTGACATTTGCAAGTCTATAGCCATATCAAATGTATTTATCAACTATGTAGGCATCTTGGTATCATAATCAATGAACTTCTACCACTAAAACCCTTTCAGAGGTAACCTTTTTCACTTCTAGAATTTTCAACTAAATCTGCTTTCTTTCATGTTGTTGATTTCCTAAATGTACAATGTTCCCTTCTCTGTTCATTTGTCTACAACCTAATATTATGATATTGATTCCACAATTTATGGTCTGATTGATCTGGTTTATGCTAGATCATTTTCTCCTTTAAAAATAAATTTTGAGCAAACTAGCACCAGAATTTTATCTATGGAAATCTGTGTCATTTGGCCTGCACTGGGTTTTTGTCCAGAGGGGATTTTGCCAGGAACTTCTCCCTAAGGGCAATTACTTTGATAATTTCTCAGTTTGAGGGTCCCAGACTCTACAAGCAGTGAACAGGGCCATGGTAACAAATTTTCCAGGGAGATGGTTTCACCCAAAGCCCAGGAGATTCACTAAGATTACTTGTTCTACATCTTTGCTAAGAAGCATAATCCCTCATCTGACACTTTATGACAGATGAAGTCTGTATTAATTTCCTGTTGCTGCAGTGATAAATTATCATGAGCTACCCATTGTTTTATGAGTTAAAAGTCAAAATTCATCTCATTGGGCTAAAATCAAAGTGCTAACAGGCCTGGTTTCTTTTGGAGAGAATCCAACTATTGGCCTCTACCCACATTCCTTAGTTACCCTCTCCCATCTGCAAAGCCCGCAATGGTGAACCAAGTTTTGCTCACATGATATAACTTTATTTTCTTCTACTTCCTCTTCCACTTTTAAGGATCCTTGTGATGTCAGAATCTCTCAGATAACCCAAGAAAATTTGGCTACAGTGTCATCTTCAGTTACTAAGAGTCAGAAAACCTGGTCCAAACCTGGGACTTGGCTTTGGCCAAGTTAGTTAACCATTTTCTTAGCCTCCATTTATCCAGCATAGATGCTCTCAACTTCCTGATTCAGAGAAACTATGAGAGATAAGAGGTGTTTATAATGGCTTTAAGTGACTGCCTCCTGGAGTAGTTTGTTTCACAAAAACACCTAACGAATATATTACCACTCTACTCCTTCTCAAATGGAGGACTCCATCAAGTCATCAAATGCTTCATTCCAAAGGGATTTTCTGAAAATCTAATGTAAACAGAATTAAAGGTCATTCTCTAGAAACATTTTAAAATGTTCTACCTGTTCGATTGGTTCTTAAGAGTCTAAACATAGATTGTTTTTCAAAGTCGTGTCTAAAAAAGCAACCAAAAAATAACTAAACTGTCCACTTCAGGTCAATTTCCTCTACTATTCCTCTTATTGAGAGATAAATGAAGATTACATAACATGGGCATAGGGGCAGAGTTTTGCTCTTCCCTCCCCCTCTCCCATACCCCCATCTACCCCACATTGCAACTCTAAACCCTTTTTACCCGAGTATTGCAGCTACGCTTTAAAGGCAATATTACAATGCAAAAGAGACTAACTTTTTTTGACATTTATTTGACAATATTGAGAGGTCAGCTGGTGTGGCTGATCCATCATTACACTGAACACCACAGTATGAGAGTCAGCCTGCCTGAAGCACCTAATCAATGGCTGAGATAGTCAATGATGTAACTGTCTTTGACGATGTAGAACATGTGGGCTTATTACATTCCTTTTTAGTCATTAGAATCTGTTCCTAATTTCTTTAGTTTTGTCGTGCTCATTCATTCACTCCCTCATTCACTCCCTCAGCACGTATCTACTAAGTTTCTTCCTTGAGCTATAGCTCCAACAGAGAGGACAGATGAGTCAAGACAGTTCTCCTTTCAAGGAATTTAGACTCTACTAAAGAAGAAATACAATTCACAGTCTAGGAAAAAAAGAAGAGATGCTTTTAGAAATGTAATTCCTTTCCATGAAAAGTAACAGTGTGTGTATGTGTGTGTGTGTTAGTGTATGTGTGTGTGTGTGTGTGTTTGAAAGTGCTCATGATGAAGCAAATGCATATGTCTATGTACCTATTTATAAGAATGGATGTTTCAGGGTATTTTAACTTTTATTTGACATTTAATATATATGCTGAAAATTGTAAATCTGAAATAAATGATTCAATGAATCAAAACTGAATACATTAAGTAGTCACACTAAGACAGTACTCAGAATCCAGCTTAAAAAAAAAATAAGAATTTCACTAATACACCAAAGATGCCCTTTTCCTGGTTGATACTTCAGCAGGGGAATG
Organism: Uropsilus gracilis; assembly: GCA_004024945.1. NCBI lineage: Eukaryota > Metazoa > Chordata > Mammalia > Eulipotyphla > Talpidae > Uropsilus > Uropsilus gracilis. The sequence continues at coordinate 65,936 of PVHY01003167.1, read as the reverse complement.
AAATATATCAAATAACCTTCTTTCCTGTTCAACATTCTGCTTAATGCCTATCTTCCTACATCATGAGTCACCCTCAGACCATTATTAGTCAGCCTTCAAAAATAGTTTCTCCGAGACAACTCCCCCCTCCTTGCAAACTGAAATCAATGATGAAAGTCCAGGTGAGCCAGAGCAAAAATTTCCAGCTGTCAAATTAGCAAGCAGAAAGCATTTTTTTCATGACAAAAGATGTGTCTAGACTCATGGAAATTAGAAGGGAAAAAATCCATTAGGTCATCAGGTGAAAGATTGTTTCCTTTGATATAATTCCTAGTTTTCTCTCTAGTTTAAGATAAGAGCAGCTGTTTTTATTCAAAGTCAAGCCATACACATAAAGCAAAACTAATGTATTCTTTATTATAGGAGTGGCTGGGAAGCATGCACCAAACCAATTAGATGCTCTAACCTCATAATGTTGCACAATGTCTATGGCATGTTATTAGGAACAAAGTTCATAGAGCCTCCTTTACTTTGTGTTTAGAAAGCACAGGACAGTTAGCTGACCCAAAGGTGAACATTCTACAAAGATACAGGCAGACAGACTATTCTCCGTCAAGATATAGGAGCATAGAGCTTTGTGTTCAAGTCTCCTTGAGTATTGCTATTAATCATTAGCTACAGGGAATGCAAAAAGTCACTCTTTGGGTTGAATCTTCCTTTAATCTTTTCTCATAGTGTCTCATCACAGTTCAAACAAAATGGCTAAAAGTAAGAGTGGGTCTGTAGTAGGTAAATAATTCAGGTTGAGGTCTCTTAGGTCATGTATTTGATGTTATTTTTTCATAGAATTAGAAAGTTTGAGGAAAAGCCAAGTCATAGCATTGTGTTATAAATTTCAATTAACTCTGTTGCTTGGTGAATCTTCCATAAGAAAGATTAAGAAATAACATAAGAAAAACTAGTGACTTTCAGTTAGAAACCATGTTTCTGCTTTGTGTTCTGCCACTGTGGTATCTACTCCCACACCGAAGTGGTTGATGTGACATGGCAAGCATTTAATAATGCTTGGTGACTGATGAAAGTCTGTGCTTACTAAATTAAGGAGCTAGAACTTTATACATCTCCTGAAGCATGTTCAGGAGAGGAATGAGATTATCCTGTTTGCTAGACTGCTAGATGGGAAGATCCTTCTAGCAACAGTTTGAACATGTAAAGGGAAGAAACTGGGGACATTGTGACTCACCCAGAGTTAACAATAATGTCCCTCACTGTGGTGTAAACTAAGGGAGGGACAGATTTGAAGGATATTGAAAAAGTTATATCTGTATGTTCTAATGATTGATAAAATGCAAAGGGGGGGATAGATAGGAAAAAGACAGAAACCAAATGTTTTCACTAATATATGGACAACCAAACAAGAGTACACAACTGGGGGAGGAGTCAGCTGGAGTGGACAGGGAGGGGAGGTGGTGGGTGACCCCCAGGGAACATAATGATGTGAAATATATATATATATAAATTACTTAAATAATAAAAAATATATACACTCCATAAAAGCTTGACGTATCCAGAAATTGTCTTTTTTTTTTTTTTTTTTTTTTTTGGTGAGAGCAAAAATGTGGCCCCCTCCCCCAGTACACAAATTATGCCACAGTTTCTCACATTTGTGGAAATCACAGTTAAACCTCATGAAAGGAAACTCTTCATAATCATGATATCTCCCCTGCCAGGTAAGTATAAATTTATAGTTCGCCTGCATAAGATGTAAACATTTTCGCATGGCAAAGTAATACTTTACTAAGGTCAGAGAAAGGTAAACTGAAAAATATTTGCAGCATTTATGATAAAGGGATTATTTTTATTTTGTCATTTACCAATGATTAAAATGATTGGTCTTTTCCTAGGTTAAAAAAAAGTTCAAACAAAAAATATAGATTAGTCCAGGAAAAGGGAAATATAAGTAGTCTTTAAGCACATAAAAAGTTGTACAACTTCACATGTAATGAAGTAAGTGCTGAATAAAACTCAGTGATCTATTGCTTCTTTCCTCACTGAGGGGAACCTAAATAGGTACTACTACTTTGAAAGGCATTTTGACATTGGTCATAAAAATCAAAGGACATACTTTTCTGAGTAATGCCAGTTCTAGGGATGTAAACACTTGTATTGTCCAATATGGTGGCAATGTTTCCACCTGGTGACTTAGCACTTGAAATGTGGCTTGTCTACATTGAGATGTATATTAAGTATAAAATATATACTAGGTTTCAAAGTCTCAGTAGAAAAAGAAGTAAAATGTTACACCATTCTCTATACTGATTTACATATTGAAATGATAGTATTTTGGATATAGTGAGTTAAATATATTTTTAAATTGATTTCATTTGTTTCTTTTAGTTTTCTTAGTGTGAATGCTAGAACATCATAATACATTAGTACCCCACAGGGTTAGTACATGTATTCTCTTTGTATGTAAAAGAAATTATATGTGTTTAAAATATATACATATCTGGAATATATTTAATTGTCACTCAAGTGCTTCCCTAAGGAAAACAAGACACTTCCACACACATACTGGAATATTATGCTCTAAGGAAAAGGAATAAGATGTCTGTACACTAAGACTGGGTACTTTCCAATCTATATATGTTTAAAGAAAGGAGCACAGAACAGGTTACAAGATGCTAATGGCTGTTTGGTTAATATTAAATCACTGTTGAATGAATTCTATAACTTGTATGTATATATATATATATATATATATATATATATATATATATATATGGTATTTTTTTTGAAGGATGCACAGAAAACCTTTAAGTTATTGCCCTAAAAGAAGAAATTATGGTTCCATATCAGAGATGGAAGATTTTTGAACTCAAAAATCAGATTAAATGATTACAATATGTATTCATTACCTATTCAGAAAAAATGTATTTTTATAGTTTTTTTAATAAAAAACTACTTTTTTGTAGGTTTTCATTGTTTTTGAAGAAACCAACCTCTGCAAAGAATGTCCTAAAGTCATATATGATAACATTGCAATTCATGTCTATTTTTAAAAGGTGGGGGTGGGAGACAGATGGACATGAACCACTATATTCTGTACATATTCCTAAGAAATGTCTATTCCTTTTCACTCCTCACACTTCAACTAAAACCACAGGTACCATGACAGAATCATTCCCTGTTTCAGGAAGAAGTTCAGTGCAATCTTTGTAATATGGCTCTAGACATGACAAGGGCAAAAGGGATGAGACCACACTGATCTGTGACATGCCTGGAAGTTAATTTCCCTACAATAAATCCCAGAACCTTGCTCACCTACTTTTACAGTCTGCTCACCAAAATGGACAATATTCAACTTCTCTAATGAATAACTTTGCAGTCAATATAGGATTATAGGCTGCACATTTTACTACTATTTTAGGGCTGAAGTGAACTTTTCTATTTTATCCTCTGCACTAAAATCTTCACTCTCTTTGTCAGTTTCTTGATTCTTCAGCAGTTAAAACATTCTCCTCTATTTCTGTATCACAAACTCTATATGCCTTGCTAACCTCTTTGTCTACTTCTCTCATCTCTTCTCACTTTCATGAAGTTTATTGATTGATTGCTTCTCTTGGGGTAAGTCATCTGACTTTCCTGTCTTGTCTAAATTTAAAACACTAGCTCTATATTTCAGAAAATTTGCAGTGCTCAATCAATTGCATCTGTTCATAAAATAGCTTTTGCTTTTTCTTTTTGAACAAATATCTTCATTCTGACTCCTTATTTCCATTCCCATCACCTTTACCTAAGCCCAGGATCTCTTTATCTTATCTGGAATAAGTCGATTAGTTCTTAACTAGCAGGCATGGTTTCAGACTTTCCCCCACCACCCCTGCTAAATTCTAAAAACAGATTCTGAAACACACATTTATTCATTCATTAGTTTGCTCGTTTGTTCTTTTGTTCATTCATTGATTAAATCCTAAGGCACTCCTTAGTGTCAGGCATCATGCTAGGAACAAGGACACAAAGATCTATTTTTCATCAGTAGGCTCTGTGTGTAGGGCAGGGGGCCAGTGAACACACACATGATTTATAGTCCATGAGGAGTGGGCACAAGACGCTGTCTCAATGACCATCACGGAGGGACAGTTTCTCCATCTCTAGCATCTGCACCCTGCTCTAAGCAGAAGCCAGAGCAAAGATACAGTCTACAGAGGTGCCTGGTGTCTCAGATGTGGAGGCCACAGAAGAGCTGGGGATACTAGAATGGGGCAGTAGTGAAGGGCCACAGAGAGGAGTTTGGATGTTATTCTAAGACCTAGGTTTTAAGCACAGCTGTCAAATGTAAGCAAAGACCTGCTCTGCACTCAGGTGAGAGGTTTAGCCTGGAGACATTTTATTCTTCATTTATTTACTCATTCAGCAAATAAGCCTGGAGCCCCTACTGTGTGCCAGGTGCTGTATACTAAGCACCTGAAACAGTAACAAAGACACAGAACAAAGTTCCTATTCTTTGGCATACTTCATTCCAGTAAAATGGCAAAATAAATCAACCAAATAAATAAATGTATAATAAAGTAAAATGTCAAGGTTGCACTTTGAAGGCAGATAAATTCATGTAAGAAGAAAGAGAACTATGAGAGATGGAGGGGAGTTTTGACAAGATAATTCAGAGCGAAGCATATTTCAAGAGGAGATATTTGAGTACATACCTGGTTGAAGTGTCAGAAGGAGCTACAGGAGAGTTGATGGGAAGGGCATGCAAGGAAGAACCTGAGGTGGCAATAGGACCATGAAAGGGTGGGGCAGCTGTGGGGAAAGGTTGGAAGAGGAAGGGAGATCAATACTGACTGATAAGACCCATACCAGTATTTGAAAAATCTGCAGATTCTTGGTATAGTTTATTTTATTTTCTTAGAGAACACCCCAAGTTTCTCAGGCACACTAATTCCTTCCTCTGCCCTGACTTCCTCATTCTTGAAAAATCTCATCTTATGACCTTTATCACACCGTATCACTTCTATGTGTTGCATCACTGTATTTGAATTTCTTCAAAGTCAGGATGCTGTCTTTCTTGGTGAGTGAAATACCCAGTACAATAAGACTTGGAGGCCCAGCAATATGTGCTGACAAAAATAATAGCAACAAATAAGCTTTATGGCATGCCTTTAAAAACTGCTATAAAACATTGTCTATTTTTTTAAAATTTGATGACCATATAAGTAAAGTCAGTGTTGTATTCAAAATTGATATTTCTTTTAAAAATTGGTTTACTTAAAAAAAAAACTAATACATAGGAAAAGTTAAAGTGAAGTAATAAAATCACAGGTTGTCACAGAAGAACAACAGCCCCTTATCTGTATCACCACCCTGTCACTTGCTCTCTACACCCCCAGAGGTAACTCTTTCAACTCTTTCTCTTGTCACTTTGATATTCTTCCTCAGCTTTCTGAATAATAAGCTACTTTATGATTTTTTTTTTCAGTTTTAGACTTACTGACTTTCCACCATAGAAGATAAAGAATATGTTCTCTCAGCAGCTTCCTCAATGCCACTTAAACAGAAATACACACTCTCATCTTTCTACCAATCTAATATAACAGTATCCTAATTTTGGTTAACTTAATATCTCACTTTTTCATAACTGTGCAAATAGTACTCATATCAGAGCATGTGACATACTATGTTTTATTTCCATTTTTTCTTTCTTGCAGCTTTGTTTCCTATGTGCCAGTGTTTGGTTATTGTTTGCATTTCTAGTTTCTACAACCATGAGTTAAATCCCCAACTTTTTTCCCCACTAGTTCTATAAATCTCTTCTGACTATATTAACCAAGACAGGTGTGAATGTGTATGCATGTGTGGGTGTGTGTGTTTATTTTGACAACAGCACTCTGAGAGCTGTTTGACCAGCTGTCTGGACTGACTGCTCTTTAAGGCCTTTGCCTAGTTGCTATTCTGGGATTTTCCTTCACCAACATCTTTGGGATTAGCTGCTATGCTTAGACTGCATGTCCCATCCCCACCATCCTTTTTCAATTTATTTTATCTTTGTTTTGGTGTAACAATGCTTCAAGTAGCTTGATGATATTCACTGAGTCTTCACTTCTCTGAAAGTATTTTTATTCCTCTCTGACATCTGGGTGATAGTATATTTAGATAGTATTTGGTTCATGTTCACATTTGCTCAAAAATATAAAGATATTATTCCATTATCTTATAAATTATTCTAATGCTACTATTAAGAACATGAACACCACTCTGGTTCTTGAAAGATTCCTTTTTTCTTTTTTTTATTATTTAACAAGATGTTAAAAAAATTCAAGCCAGTCTGAAATTTGTCAATTATGTTGGAGGCTTTTAAAAAGTAATTAATTTTGCTTATCTCTTAGGGGTCAAGGACACTCCTTTATTTCTTACTTCAGAAGCTATTAGTGTCTAATATTTTTATATAAAATTTATCAAGGTATAATGTATGAACAATCAGCTACATATAAAACATAGCATTGTATGGATTTTGTCAGATGTATTGACATAAGCAGAGCTCTCAAGTAAAGGAACATTTCCATCACCATGAACTATGCCCAATTTTTCTATCATCCAACTATTCCCCTACCCAGCAAGGGTTATACTTCTTTCTGTCATTATGTATTAATCTGTATATTAAGCCTATATTGATATCAGGAATACATGCTCTGACTTTCTTTAAAAAATTTCCTTGACTAAGCATTTACATTTCAATATAAATGTTTGAATTAGGCAGTCAATTTACACAAATACAAAATAAATCTGCTCAAGTTTTGTGGAGATTAAGATGAATGTAGGAGTTAATCTAGAAAAAAAAGTATTCTAAGTTACTGTTTTCTATCTCATTGATATAACTGCATAATTATTCATATATTTAATTCTCTCAATGTTTCATAGTTTTAAATGAACATTTGTACATATTTTATAAAATTAACTGTAAATATTTTATGCTTTTGAATGGCAGTGGAAGTGGAATTGTAGATTTTACTCCATTTTCTGATTCTTTATTACTAGTACATAGAAGTACTACTTCGTTTTTGTATGTTGTTTATGCGTAATAGGCCTTGCTAAATTCACTTATTGGTTCTAGGAGATTTTTCCTCTATTCCTTACGAATTTTTAGTACATAATCATATTGTATGCAAATCAAATTATCTTCTTCCTTTCTATTATGTATGCTTTTTATTTTCTTTTATAGTCTTACTGCTCTGGCTAGGACCTCCAAAACAATGCTGATAATAGAAATGAAACTGGACATTCATGCATTCTTCTCAGTTTTTAGGAAGAAAACATTCAGTCTTTCACTCTTAGGTATGGTGCTTGCTGTGGGTCTTTCAAAGATGTGCTTAAAGACTTGAAGACATTTCCTCTCCTTCCTTTTTTCCTGGTTTACTGAATGTTGTTAATCATGAATGGATGTTGATTTTTCCCCAGATACCTTTACTTCATCTTTTGCTTGACATAATTATTGGGTATTCTTTTTTTTAAATATGGCAAATTATGCCAATTAATTTTTGCATTTTCTGGAATAAACTTCAGTTGGTCATGACCTGTAGTTCTTCTTATATTTTACTGGGTTAATTTATACCTATATAATTTTCACATGTGTTATATATATACTCTGTGTTTATAATGTCTGTCTGTTTTAGTGACATAGTAATACTATTCTTGAAAATGAGTTTAGGCAAGACAGAGACACACAAAAAGAAAATTACAGACCAATATCCCTGATGAACATGGATGCAAAAATCCTGAGCAAAATCTTAGCAAACTAAATTCAGTAATACTTCAGAAAAAAGTGGGATTTATTCCAGGGGCACAAGGAAGGTGCAAGATCTGAAAATCAATCAGTGTAATTCATCACATCAAAAAAAAAAAAAAAGGAAAAGATAAAATCATCTGATCATATCAATAGAGGCACAGAGGAAGCATTTGGTAGTATTCAACTTCGATTTATGAAAAAAACCCTCAAAAAACTAGGGATAGATGGAACATATCTCAATGCAATAAAGGCTGTTTACCACAGGCCCACACAATATCATTCTCAAAGGTGACAGCTGACTGTTACTCTTCTAAAGTAGAAGGATGTCCATTTTCATCACTACTACTCAAAATAGTATTGGAAAGCCTAGCTAGAGCAATTAGGCAATAGGAAGATAGAAAGGGAATCTATGTTGGGGAAGATAAAGTAAAATTAACACTTCATAGATGATACAATAATATACAGGGGATGTACACATTTGGAATAACATACACCCTAATGACCATTGGAAAAAGCAAATAAGACATAAATTAATACAGTAAAGTGGCAGGTGACAGTTTAAAAAATTAGTTGCCTTTTGGTATGCAAATAATAAGTTAGAGGAGAAAAACATCAAGAAAACTATCCTATTTACAATGGCAGCAAAAATAATTAAATATCTATGAGCAGACTTAACAAAGATGGTAGTGAACCTATACAATGAAAATTACAAGACGTTACAAGAAATAGAAGATACACACAAAAGGAAAGATATTCCCTGCTCATGGATTAGAAGAATTAGCATTATTAAAACTCATTTTACCCAAAGCAATATGCAGATTTGATGCAATCCCTATCAAGTTCCCAATGGCATTCTTAAGGGGCATAAGGCAAATATTACTAAAATTCATGTGGAATATAACTGGTCCACTCATTATAGAAAGTTATGTGGAGGTTCTGTCAAAGATTAGACATGATCTACAATATGACTCAGTAATTCCATTCCCAGGTATGTTATAGTTTGTGTTTATAATGTCTTTGTCTGTTCTAGTGACAATACTATTCTTGATAAATGAGTTTAGGCTAGACAAAGGTAATTCCATCTGGCCAAAGAATATGAAGACACTAATTCAAAAGGAAACCTGTGTTCACATGTTTTCTACAACATTAATTACAATAGCCAAGTTAAGGAAACAATCTAAGTGTTCAGAAACTGATGTATGGATTAAGAAATGTGATATAGACACACGCAGAGAGAGAGAGAGAGAGAGAGAGAGAGAGAGAGAGAGGAATAATACTCAACAGTCAAAAATATAAACTCATGCCATTTGCAGTCATGTGGATTATACTGGATTCTCCTAAGTAAAAATAAATCAGAAGGAGAAAGATAAATATTGCATAGTTTAACTTCTGTGTAGAATCCAGAGAAACCAAAGAAAGGGCTAGGAAAACTACAAAACTTGCTAGCTGACCACTGAGCTGGTCACACTGGGAGGGAGGAGCAAGGTCAAGGATGATGGATCATGGGTGCTCTGGTGGGGGAAAAACTATGGCGACTACACCACCAGACAGAAATCAAGTACTGCTTCCAAATGAACAGTGATGGAAGAGGAAAAAAGTAATTCCTAGAAGGCGGGAAAGGACTTAAAACCTCACGAATCAAAAACAAGACACAATATTACTCATCAATTACAAATGACAAACATTTATGATAACATGGATGGATCTAGAAGAAAACCTATTAGCAGAAACAAGTAGAAAGAAAAAGACAGAAACCAAATGGTTTCACTAATATAGGGGACATAGGAAAAACAAGCAAAAGACCAGGAGGAAAAGTCCAAATAAGCTAACAACCAAAATGAACACAACTGTGTGTGTGGGAAGGGGGGGCAGATGGGAGGGAGCAGTCAGGGAGGGAAGGTAGTGGGTGATCCCCGGGGAATACAAAGATGCGAAACATATAAATGAATTAATAAACCAATAAATTAATTAATTGATCAATCAATCGATCAATTAATTAGTTAATTAATTAATTAGCACACATGAGTGACACAGAGCCCCCGCCCGGGGCGCAGAACCTCCGAAGGAGGGAGTCCCCAGCTCCTAGTGGAAACCCAGCGCCTCGCGAGGCCCTACCCCGGCTCCCGGCGGCCCCGCCCCCCAGACGCCGTTCGAGGCGGGACTTCCGGCCGCCCAAGTTTAACAGTCCAGGCGGGAGCCGGAAGCCCAGCGCCGGAGTGGGCTGCGCCGTGGCCCCCGGGGTCCCGCGGCTCGGAGGTGAGGTTCCGGAGGGGCGGGGGTGGGTGGCCCGGCCGGCCGGCCGCTAGCCGCGTCCGGATGCATCCCCCGCCCGTTTTCCCGCCATCCCAGGGCCGGGCCGGCGCCCCGCCTGGCCGCGCGGGCAGGTTGCCGGGCAGGGGCGCGGTGGCGCGGAAGTGCCCCGAGTGCGGGCGGGGGTCGCGACCCCCGGTCTGGGAGGCGGCGCGGGCCCAGGGGTAGGGTGGGGTGGGGGGAGGTGGCCCCGGTGGGTGCGTGGGCGGCGCGCCGGGGGCGGGGGGGGGGTGTCGTTCCTGAAAGTTTGCCGCTTGCCCACGAGCCCGGCCCTTTCCCTGTAAACCTCGTGGCGAGTGAAAACGGGAGAAGTTGAGTCTGTGGACACCCCGTGGGGAGCCGCGACCCCCAGCCCTGCCCCTGGCCACCCCCTTAATAACTAGCCCGTGTCCTGACAGCTTACCTCCTCGGGGCCCCTGGGAGGCCCATGCGGGCCTCTTTCTGCTGCCCAGTTCCCCAGGACAGGAGGGAGGGAGGGAGGTGGGCAGTGGGCCTCTCCCCCACCCCCCTCACTTTCAGAGGAGACCCCAAGGAAGTGGCCAGAGTCACTGGCCTCAAACTTTGGGGCAGATCCTTCCAACCTGCTTAGTTGTCTTTGACATCCTTTCCCACTGGGCCCCGCCGCTGGGCGTCCTGGTGTAAGGTTATGGGAAAGGCAGCTTCCTTCAGATGTGCTCTCCGGGTTCAGAGGTGGCTTTTCCAGCAGGTTCTTGCTCCTTGGTGAGGTCACCAAAAGGGCCACGTTGCCCCCGATGAAGTCTCCCCAGTCCAGACACAGTGCCTAGGTTTTCAACAGGTGACACGACACGGAGAAGGGCACCTATAGCTGATGAATGAAGCAACCTGGAGAGCTCCAGTGACTTTGCCAAGCATCCAACACGTTTTCGCTTCTTTGTAAACACAAAAGGCCTTTGGTCTCTTGAGAATCAAGGAGCCCTAGCATTTATCATGCCCTTAACTTACCCTCTGACATAAGCGTGCTGGACAGCAGTGCCATGTCTTGTTGACCCTGCCTGTGGCATCGCTAATGGTGGGCTCCACGCTGCTGCACACACCACATGTGTGGGAGGAAAGGCCCTCTTTCCCTTCTCCCATGTGTTGAACATGTTTTCTGACCCCCTTACGCAGCAGCATAACTTTGCTTTACGGCGTCAGCCCAGAGCGTTTCCTTAACTTTTCTTAGGTGACCTTTGTGGAATAATCTCTTTGTTAGAATTAAATGTCTGAACTATAAAATGCGAATAAATAAAGCGCGCAAGACCAGCGTGGACCCAGTGTTGGGTTTCGGGACCTAGTGGCCTCTCCTTTGGCTGTGTTTGAGAAGTTTGCAGTTCATCAGCCCAACTTGGCCTTGTCATCTCAGGCATGCGGGGAGCCTGGATTTCGTTATTTCTGCAGAGAAGCCGTTGGCAGGGTAAACTAAGTCAGCTAAGGAGAAAGTAAGATCTGGTTTCTGTCGTAGGAAAAATGCTTCTGTTATTTTGAGGTGGGTGCACAGGGACGAAAGTCAGCAATTTGAGATACATGTCTTAAATTTGATGCTTCGCTTTTTTTTTTTCCTCCCTTTTGGCATATCCGTAAATGTTTTAAAAATAATACTGTCTTAAACTATTTGTAGGTGCAGCCATGCAGGAAAACCTCAGATTTGCTTCATCAGGAGATGATATTAAAATATGGGATGCCTCTTCTATGACACTGGTGGATAAATTCAACCCCCATACCTCACCGCATGGAATCAGCTCACTGTGTTGGAGCAGCAATAGTATCTTTTTTTGGAAGGGCCAACTTTTGATTGTTTTAAATGACCGCTTTCAGTGAGGCTTTTGTATGTGAACCCTATTGAGAAATGTATTTTGTATAGCTCTGAAATATAGGGTGAACCACTTTTATTTCCACAATGATGCCCGTGCACACTGATAGTCTCTGCTGATTTCATTTAAAGAATTTTAGTCACAGCCCGTTATAATGGAAAACACTGCTATTCTATATGATGTTGTGTATTTGTATGTTTAAATATACCATTGTGTCTGGATATGTCTGTTGACTAGTGACTGTAGAGTTAACTTTGTTATCAGTAGTTTGTTACTGAATGAAATGGAATGAGGTAGGAATGGTGGGGGAGTATTTGAAAGATTTTGAAATAAGTTTTTGCATTTACATTTGGATATTTGTGGATCGAGTCTGCAAATTAAAGCCAGAACTTAGAGGCAGAGGCAAAGGCTTAGGGAGGAGATCGAAATCATCCAGCATCCACAGCTGACTGATGTGTTCCCTGTAGTTTTCTTACTCGCTATCTGTGGTGGAAATGATCTCATTTTCCATATAGATTGTCTAGATTGAATTTTCTAAGCTTATTATGTATCTGCTTCATACCTCCCCTGTCTTAGTAAGCTTGTAGACGTGGGTAATATAAAGAAGGGTATGAAACTAGAAAGTCACTTTCTCAACCTCACACTTTTGACAGTGTGGACCAGGTTATTCTTTCATGGGGCCTGATCTGTGCATTGTAGGGTATTTCAAAGCCCTCCTGACCTTTTCTTAACAGATGCCTGTAGCTTCCAGTTCTAACAACCAGAAATGTTCCCAGAATTTCTAAATGTCACCTGGGTTCCAGTGACACCACCCCTTGAGAACCATTGCTGTAAATAAAGTACTCTCTGCAACTTTGTTATGAGAAGTTCTGAATCCTTTGTGTGCTAGAATTTATTCGTTCTTGGAACTCACACCATTTCTTAATAAATTATGTCTTAACAAGTATGTCTGATCCTACCAGATTATTAATCTACTTCCTGGTGAAAGTAAAGCTATAAAAGCTTAGTAGGACTGATGCATGAATTAAAAAATTGCAGGTTTTCATACCTGGCCTAATTTTGCAGCTATATAGCAAAAATGAAGTTTCTTACCGAATTAAATTTTTCATCTATTTTGCTAGTCAAGGAGTGATGAAGAGGTGCATTCACTTCGCATGGATTCCAAGAACAGTTCTAGTAGGACAGTTAGTTTTGTGGCTCTGGGTCTTTTTGGCATCCTTCACCTTCTCATGACTTCTAAAACAACAGGAGGAAGGGTTACCCTCTTGTTCTATAGTCTTTCTTTCTTTTGTATATTCTGAGAAAAACAGTGGTAAACAGGGAAGAGACAAGGAAAGGGGAATGATTTCTCAGTGCTATAATATCTAGATGGAGATGATTTGGTTTGAATCATGTATGGTAGCAAATTTTAATCCTTGCTCTACAAAATATCCAAATGTATGCAAATCATTCAAAAGTGAGGCAGTTAGCACTTTGTTGAAAGTGATTGGTTGTCTCACTTGTGCTGATATGCATTGATGGCTCAAAATCAGACTTGGTTTGGCTATTGTGTTTATTTTTAAAGAACTTTGTGTTTATTGGTCCACTTAATAATTTATGTAAAATGAGGTATATTTAATTTTTAAGGTAATTAAATTTAGAAGTTTAAAACGAAATTTTGAACAATTTAAACTTATTAGAAATAAAGCTGCTGTTTGATCACAGTTATTATATTTTTTTTACTGTAATATTCAGTCTTATACATTTAAGGATAAAACATTCACAAAAATTCCAATTCTGGAAAATAACAGTGGAAAATCAGGAGACAAATGTTAATATTTGCTTCCTAGCTTAGATTTGTACCAAGCACAGTATTAATAACTTTTGAAGAGTTTATAGATGAAAAGCTGATTGATATTTGCTGATGTTGCTTTTATCATGCTCTCATTCTTGAGGGATAAAATTAGACCTTCTGGCCCACTCTTTAGAAATGGAGTCGTGTTTCACGTGGTTTAAATAGCTTTCAAGTGATAGCAAAGCTGGGAAGAACAGTCCTTCCCAGTGGTCCTAGAGAGAATTAGGTTTAGTAATTAGTAACCTGAGCCATTTTTGAAAGCTCATATATGAGCTCGAATCACTTGCTTGTCGTCTTAGTGTGCTTGCTTTTTATTCCCACCAAGTCTCACAATGATCCCGTGGATTACTTGATGCTCCATAACTCTTCATCTAGATAACTTTCTAGTGACAGCATCTGCCAGTGGTGACAAAATTGTCGTTTCAAGTTGCAAATGTAAACCTGTTTCACTTTTAGAGCTTGGTGAAGGGGTAAGTGACTTCTTATAAAAACTGTACAAATCTTTGTTGTGTTTGAGATGGTGATTACTTATTTACTATTGGGCTTGCAGCTAAATAGAAAGACATTTAAAGGTATTAGTTTCAGCCTCAGCGCAAGAGAATGCAGTAGCACCTATAGTTGAGACAGATGCTGCAAAGTCTTGAGGTGAAGTTACAGTTACACTGGCTCCTTGGGGAACAGTTGGGACTTAGATTTGATCAGCTAGACCCTGGGTGTCTCCCATTTCCCCTCTAGAAAGTTCCTTGCTGTTGCTGCCTTTTTAAAGGACTCCTCAGTCTGTTCATTGTCTTGACCTGAGAGCCTCACAAGGGAGCCCTTGCCCTTCCTGACCTGGGACCAGGACCCAGCTTCAGACCTCCCTCCAGGGCACCTCCCCATTCTTGTCTAGACTGTACTGAGGGATCAGCCTGAGCCTTCTCGCCAGCTCTAGAACAGGGTACTCTTCGTCCATGCGAGGTTTGGGCCCAGAAAATTGAAATGAAGCTCTCCTGATTACTATTACCTGTCTTGGTGTTTTATACATTCTTCTGGTTCAAGACAATGCAGTATCCGCCTTAAAAGCGATTTCTTTTTAAAACAAGATCTAAATAAAAAGGTCCAACTGTTTGTAACCTTTTTTTTTTTTTTTTTTTTTTTTTTTTTTTTTTTTTTTTTTTTTTTTTTTTAAAGTTTCAGAGTTTGTACCGCAGACCTTAAATTATTCTGCTTGGTCATAACTTTGCACAGTGAAGTAGGTAGTGGAGCCCAGTTAGAAAGAGCACAGAGTAGATGCTCATCTAATTTAGAAAGACCTTTGGGTTTCTATCCTTTCCTAAAAGTATGTCATGGTGTTTAGCCAAACATCAGTTCCTACTCGTGAATGGACACGGGGCAGAGAGCTTCTCTACCAAGGGTAGAAATGGAGCTTGAGGCATTCTGCCTGTTCACACTCAGTTCTGTAAAATTGAGGCAGAGAGAGTTCTTGGTTGAGGAAAGGTAAATTGTATTTTTAAGAGCCGGGCAGACATCTTAGCCGTCTTTGGGTTTCTAGATTCCGGCAAAGGTGATGACAGACATTTGCTGAGTTGAAAAACAACATCAAAACAGTTTTTGATTTCTACCTCCAAAACACACACGTGTGTACAGGTGTGTGTAACACACACACACATATATATTATACACACATATATATTTACATTGGTACTACTTGTGAACCTTTTGGTTAAGGCGTAAAAACGTAATATTCACAAGTGTGGCCTAATTCTAAGAATTCTGTGACTATCTCACACTTAATGGACTTAGTTCTTTTTCCCACCATTAAGAAATCACATCAGAATGCAGTGGATGAAAGTGATGTCATTTAGTTGTAGTTTGAGTTGCTTTATTTTGATTTGCTTGTAAAAATATTCTGTAAACATTGATTTCTTAGCCTTTATTAGTAATTTCTTATAGCATATTAGTGTGTTGATAGTTTTTTTCATAGGGTCCAAACTCTTCTATTTGTGTCATCTGATATATTAGATGACAACTTCTATTTAGCAAAATACCTGTCCTATTTAACATTTTTAAAGAGGAACTTAAATTCATATTGTTTTGATTTTGTATTTTACTACTTCGAGGTCAACAGGTTGATATCCATAGGTTGATAATGGCTATCATAGACTATGACATAATCCAGAAATTGAACAGATGTTGTTTCTCGATTTTAAAAATTGTGCCCTTGGCTTGCATCTTGGGGCACGGAGGTCTTGTAATCAGCACACAATTTTCATTAATTATTTAAGTTCACTAGCTACATTAATAATACAGGAACATAAATAAGATCTGTCATCATGGTAAGCCATTAACAAAGGTGGCTTTTGTCTGGAGTCCTTAAGAATAATTTGGTATCGATGATTACAGTCCTAGTGTGGCAAACGGTGATGGCTGCCTTTTTACCTTTGAACGATTATTTTAATAGCTGGGAGCAAACTTCTGATTTGTCGTGATGATCACACGCCGAGTCTCCGTAGACTGTTGGTGTGAAGCACTGTGCCTCCAGCAGAGGTGCTGAAGCATCGTGGAGCTTGGACATCCCTGCACCTGACAGCGCGTGTCTGCCAGTGGTTCGGGTCAGGATTTCAGGGCTGGAGCAAAGTTGACAGGAAAAGGAGGATTCTCTTCCCCCCCTTTCCAGAACCTGCTGATCTTGAGCAAAGAATGCTTCTGCGATGCATTTAGTCTCCAAGTCAGAATAGAAGGCCTGGTGCCTCTCTCTCGTTTTCTGAGTAAGCGGACAGGCTTAGAAAGACGAGCTGACTTGTCTCCACCTGCCTAGCTTGCCTTTTGCCAGATCATGAAACTGTTGCGGTTAGAATTCATGTCTCCCTTAGCCTGCCCTGTAGCTACACAGTGCATACATAATTAGGGGGAAATGTGTCGTGTCACACAGTTACTTTGGTTCCACCGCCCGTGCAGGACACTCACTCATGAGAAAGGCTTGCTAGCCTCTTTTTAGCCATTTAACCTATAAATATTGCGTATATAGACAGCCTTCGCTCTAATAACACTGACATGCTGGTGGGGGACAATAGATTAGTAAACTGAAGACCCAGGTTGTGCTCCACTGTGCAGGAAACTCAAGACTTACATTAGGTGGCCGAGGGGGGTCTCTCTGAGACGGAGCATTGACCTTGGTGCTACTGGACAAGAGAGTCCAGTTAGCCCAAGATCAGGGAACTGTTCTGGCTAAAGGAGAGGAGCTGGGGACAAGTTCTGAGGCAGACATAGGGACGTGGCATGTAAGGAGCAAGGGGAGGAAGCAGCTCGGTGACTTGAGAATTACTGAGGGAAGAAAGTGGCGAGTGGTGAGGTTAGGAAGGGACCAGGACAAAGGACTTTGAAGCCCAAGTTAATTAGCTTGAAATGATTGTATGTGGTGAAAACCACCAGAGACATGTAAATGGCAGCATTTTCTGAAGGTCATCATCCTTCTGGAGCATGGAATGTTCTGGCGTCGCAACAGGACGGCCGGCTGGAAGGGCTTGCGGTAGATGGTCACCTGTGGATCCCACACGGGATCTGTTTGGGGGTGGTTGTTTAGGAAGCTTGTGGACTGGAAGGAAGAAGGAGAAAGACGCAAGGGGTGACTCAGTTTTTATCTTGAGAGAATGCAGTGTCTTTACAGACGCGAGGAATCGTGTCCTCTGATGGCTTCATACTGGAGACTGGGCTTGTGAGCGAGTAGCCCTTCCTCTTTGTAAAGCCCCTGTCATCTGTCATGAGTTCTCCTTTAGTGCCCAGACTTTCCCACCGAAGGCGGAAAACTAAGTTTCTCCAAGTCTAGTGTTCCTGACATGTGACTTGGTGTCACGGGAAGACAAGTCTGTAGAGGTGCAAGAACAGGTTTTGCTTAAGGGAGATGTTAAGGTCAAATGAACCCTGATGGGAGGCTAAGACTTGCTGTGGCACCTCCATTCCTTGCACATTTCTTCAAAGCCCTGTTGACCCCTTGACCAGCTGTTGGGATCTCTGTGGGAGAGAATGGGGGTGTGTGTGTGTGTGTGAATGAGTCTTTGGTATAAGTATTAGTATTTAATCCAACAAGTGTTTATCAAGTGCTGACTCAGCATCAACTGACTGGAAAGTCGGCCACGAGTAATAGTCAAGTAACTTCTTTTTTTTCCTTTAACAGCAAAAGCAGACATGTGTCAGTTTAAATTCCACCTCTATGCATTTGGTAAGCGGAGGCCTAAATAGCACTGTCAATATTTGGGATCTAAAGGCAAAAAGAGTTCATCGATCTCTTAAGGTAAGCAAAGATTTGTCAAAGAAAAATCTCAGAGAAGTGAATATCTCACAGTTTGTTTAGGATTGCTTTTAAAATTTTTCTCTTAATTTGGAGCTTCCATGATACAATAAGATGCCTCAGTTAAAATGATGAACACATTTGAGTGAACCACTTCATTTTTTTGAAGTGTGGGTTTTTTGTCTACAGAGAATTTTTTTGAAAAAATGAGGATGGTTTTGCTTCGGCAGTGCTCATTTTAGTAATACAGCCAGAGATTTAGCTTTTTATTTCTTTGGTTTGTGTGGCTACAGCAGTTTGTGTTATTTTTGTGTGTGTGTATTTTCGTCTTGATAATAGTTTTAAAAATAATTTACTATTTGTGCTTAGTGGTTTCTAAATTTTTTTTTTATATTTTATTTCATTTTTCAAATAATGTTAATGTATTCTTATAACCGTGATGACATCAGGTTTGTCCCTATCAGGCATTCCCACCTCAGGATGCCCACTGGGTCACCTGTATTCCCCACTGTTGTCCTTTTTGCTTCCTTCCCACTTTTTACCGACCTCTCCTTCCCCATCTCCACCTTTGAGTGCTACAGGTTTGTATTCTGTTTTCAAAAGTTAACTTTTCAGATTTCCTTTCTGTGGTTCTTAGTTGGGTTTTCTATATTGCACATATTAGTGGCACCATCTGGTATTTTTCTTTCTCCTTCTGACTTTTTACATTTAGCATAATCTCTTCCAACTCCATCCATGTTGTTGCAAATGGCATAAGCTTTTTTGATTGCTGCGTAATAAGAACATGAAAACAATAGTGTGAAGGAAAACTGTAGCCCTGTGCTCTTTACAGCTCAATTTACAGTAGCCAAGATAAGGAAACAACCTAAGTACCCACAATCAGATGAGTGGATAAAGTAGCTGTGGTGAACTTACACAGCGGAATCGGTGTTTTTGCAGCTTTAGAAAACAGAAATACCCCTCACCTGAAAGCCTCTGATTATGATAAGATTTTGGAATTCTGCTTTTTACTGTTAATGGAATTCTGTCCTGTTAATGCTTGGAAGGTCATCTTCAAAATCACTTTTAATTAATATGTCTTAAAAAAGTTTTAATATGAAGATGTTAACACACACACACACACACACACACACCACACACACACACACACACACACACACACACACAGAGACTTTCCTTTAACCCAGCACATATAAATTCATTACTTGACTTTAAAAGTGATCCACTAACGGACAACATTGGTTTTGCCTTTGTGCTTTTCTGCTTTCTAGCCCTTACCCCTCAGATTGTTCTTGAGACCAATACAGAAATCATTGTCATTTCATTTTATATTTTAATGCCATTAATAAGCCTTTTTTCTTCGTTGCATTGAAGTATAATCTTTTAATTGCTGTTTAACATTCGTCTTTGGAAGATCTCTGTTTTAGGTATTAGTTAAACTTGAGTCTTGAGAAAGGTTAAAAATGGCTGGGGGAGAAGCAAAATACAGAAAGTAGGCATTTAGTGCACCGATCCCATTTGGGAAGCTAAGACACTGGTGTCCCGTGAGGACAGTTAATGATAATAGCTAGTTTTCGTTGAGTTCTGTGCCAGCAACTATACTTAACCTGCTCTTTCTGCTTATCAGTGCCCGCAGAGCAGGTCGTTGTATTCTTACATGTGGATGGAAATGTGCAGACTTGGAGAGGCTAAGGACCTTGTTCAGTTTCAAATGACCGGCAGTGGCAGAGATGAGATGCAAACTCAGATGTTAGTTACTGCACAGTCTTGGTGAGGTAGTTGTGTTGAAGGTATTTAGCGGAATATGCCTCCTATGAATTGGGATTGTCTCACAAAACTGAGACAAGGGTAAATCTGTGGCCAGCCTTGTGGCCATATTCGGTCACATATTTTAGAAGCATCTATTATCCCACCCCTCTATATTACATGGCCAAACTCTGCTTTTCCCATCCTCACCTTTTCCCAGTGAATCTTCAGCTTTCCCAATTATTCCAGATCGTTTTTTCTCTTCATGTGGTTTGAAACTCTGAGAATGTTTCCTTTTTCCCCTGTTCATTGACTTAACTCGTATTGACTGGCATTGTCCCTGTAGGGATTCTAAACCTCTGCCCTCCTCTCCCTAGTAACAGCACAGCTTGTGGTACTTGGCAGAAGCTGAATGTTTACGGGGTGGTGTGAAATGAAATGAGGAAGTCACCTGCCTCTTTACAAAGTCATTGAATTGTGCTGAACTCCTGTGTCTTAGTTTCCCAAATGGGCTCAAATGACCACTCTTTCCTTTGGCTCCTCTCAGCAGTTTTGTTCTGAGGGTAGCGGTGGTTCTTTGATTTAGAAAAGGAATAAATGGCGAGAAAACCTCTGAAAATGCTTGAGGGGCCATTAGAGTTCCATGTGTCTGTAAGGTGCAGTTAAATCTATTAGATCACATCCTTTGATAGCTCCAACTTGATGTTGTGAAACAGTCCCTGTGAACTCAGTTGCATGAAACCAGTTTCTTTTTATAAAAGGGATTCCTCTTTGGATTTGGGAAACAACCTAATATAGTGTGAGAAACAAAAGAAGACTTTGGAATTTCATTTGGAATTGAATCCTTGCTCTGCCTTTTAGCAGTTACGTGCTTGTATGGGTTTCCTAGTGTTATCATGGCCTTTCCAGTTAATAGACCTATAACATGGGGAAAATGACCTTGCCTCCCAAGATAGTGTATAAAATACCAGCATTTGGAGATTCTCAGCAACTCTTGTCAGCTCTCAAACACGCCCTGTTTATTCTGGCTTTGGGGCTTTTGTTTTTTGCTCTCTTCCATTTTGTAATAGTTTCTTTCCCCTTTCCTTAATTTGATCCTTATCCTTTCTGTAAGGTTGAACTCAAGCTCTTCGAATTCCATGCAGCTTCCTCTGTCAACTTACTTCAGTGATGCCTCTTTGTTTTTTGCCCTGACACTTTGCCTCTACCGGTTATTTAGTATTCATCCTGCCATTTTCATGTTAGCTTAAATGTCCTGTCTTCTCAATTGAACAGTAATACTCTCCAGGGCAGGGAGTCTGATAATAGTCAACTTGCAATAAATGTTACATGTCAGTGCAAGTGAATTTTTAAGGTAGACATAATGTCATTTAGAAAATTACCTTTCCTTTCTGTCTCTTATTTCAGAGTACCTAATCATTACTGCGGTTATGAAAGGTAAATCCCTGTTCTCTGAGAAGAGTTGGTGTTGATCAGATAGTTTCTTACTCTTTGAGTGGTTTTTTAAAGTAATTTGAAAAAAAGTGTTGAAATAAATACTGGGTTGACAGGCACATCATATTTACAAATCATGAGTTTACAAAAACATGAAATGTGCTGTTTATAGCTTATGCGGCCCTGTGCTTAATTTATTTCATTCAGGATCATAAAGATGAAGTAACATGTGTAACCTACAATTGGAATGACTGCTACATTGCTTCTGGATCTCTCAGTGGTGAAATTATTTTGCACAGCGTAACCACTAATTTATCTAGTACACCTTTTGGCCATGGTAGTAACCAGGTAAGTTGCAGGTTTATTCAGAATAAAGTTCATTACATGTTGGCTTATTTTTACATGCAACAATAAGCTTTAAAAATTGGGTATTTTAAGTTTGCATTGCTTTGCTTGAAAAATGTAATTGCTAATTAGTTTTTAATGACAGCGTTTAAAAGTCTTCAATAAAAAGCTAATAAATTAAATTGTGGCATTTATGCCATGGAATGGCCAGGTGTTCCTAAAATATAGCTGTATGCAACAAAACAGTTATTAGCTGTTGCGTTTGAGACATGAACATTAATCTCCTGGTGAGTGGTTACAGAGTGGTGCATAGTTCAAACTACATCAGCTCTAAGACAGAAGCTTACCTTCCTAAATACGCTGCTGAAAGTCACATCATTTGGTGTGGGGAGACACAGCGTATGTTGAGTTTTGTTTACATGTGTGATAAAGTATCGTGTATTGCAGATGAATGCAGCAGTATTTAGAGAAACTTCATGAAAAAAAGTTAGCCAGTTATATATTTTCCTTTATAAAAATTTACCAGAAATTATGAATAGAATAAGTTGAGTTTTTTAAGCAGATCTAATGCTTGGGTAACTTTTCATACTATTCTCCATTGAAATTTCCAGTGAGATGCAACATTTTTTGATTAAATTAAAAATTAAAAGGATTGATTTTGATCCTTGCTTTTTACTGTAATCACTTGGACCATAGCTGTAAGCATATAAAATGTGGGGGCTCTTCACTTTTGAGAAGTGGTTTTTCAAGTTACTACTTGAGTATTATACACTCACTATTTAAGGAAAATGCTTTTTAATTTAATAGTAGATATTAGAAATATGTAAACAGAAGTCTTTTCTTAAATTTCCTAAGTGTTGTATGTATCTACTAAGTGTAATTGATCTTATGGGTGATTGATATAAAACAATTTCATGGTGATTCAGAATAGTGAAAGAAAATGATATAACTGGGAAATAAATAGGGAAAATTGAAAGAGGGAGAGTTTCAGCTGGGTCTAAAGCTTGATAGGTTTTTGGTTTGTGTTTATTATAATACCATGAGCTGTTCTCTGCATCCTATAATACCATGAGCTGTTCTCTGCATCCAGTATTTGCTTCTAACTTGTGTGAGGGGCCTCTGTTGTGTTCAAGAAAGTTTTGTGTTTCTTTGTCCTCAACTACCTCTCAGCTTGTGCTCTACATGAAAAAGGTGTTTAGTAAATATGTCATTGTCTAACAAACACTTCAGTAGGCTAATAGAGAACTTTGCAAGAGGTGTGTCTCATATATATATATATGTATGTATGTATGTATGTATGTATGTGTGTGAGAGAGAAAACCAGAAAGCTAAGTAGGAACATAGTTTTGTGGGCCTGTAAATGCCAGCACAAATATTGGGCTTTCACTTTGGAACTAATCAAAGTTTCTTGGTAGTTAAATGTCTGAATCAAATTCCTTGAATTGAAAAAAGGTCCTTTACAGGGTAGCTTTCTTCCTGCATTTCATTGGTAAGGATAAATGATTTGCCAATACACTATATTGTCCCAAAGGTAGGAATTTAAATTTTGTTATTTTGATTACTTGTATTTGATAATAGAAACATAATATAGACATTAGAACTGCTGTGCGCATTAGAAAGCACTAGTGTTCAAATGTGTTGCTTTGTAAGAAAATAAAGTAATTAAAAATATTAGAAACATGGTGAGTTTAGATTTATAAATTCTGGACTAACTTCATTACCATAAAAATTAGGTCAGATTCTGCTATGTAGTTATCTGTATTGTGTTTTAGTTTTTATTTTATCATATGGAAAGTTTTCTTATTAATACCAGCCATGAACCAATAGTCATGTAATCGTACTTGGCCTTATTATGTCTAAGACACTTAATTTTTTAAAATGGAGGTATGGTATATAATAAAGTGCATCTAAAGTGAACAGCGTGGTTAATTTTTTGTCTCAATAATTTCAGCCACTTTGATGGTTAAATGGTATCTTATTTTGGATTAATTACATTTCACTGTTTAAACTGAATGCATCTTCATATACCTTTTGTGAAGTGACTGTTCTAGTCTGTTCCTTTTTGTGCTGGGGTATTTATTTTATTTAATAGTCTATTGTATGGTCTAAGTTTCATGTGTACGTGTATGCGTGCATGTGTGTGTCTGTCTGTATTTTACCTAATAGATTTGTAGTCTATCGTATGGTCGAAGTTTTGTGTGTGTGTGTTTGTGTGTCTTTATTTTATCTAATAGATTTGTAGTCTATTGTATGGTTGAAGTTTCGTGTATGTGTGTGTGTGTGTGTGTATGTCTTCTTTTAGCTTTGCTTGTCCCAAGTTCTTAAAAATAATGTTCTGTGTCTTTCGTTTGTTTTTTTTAGATAAAGCTAAGTCATTTAACTTTCTCATTTATGCCTATTATGATCCATTTCGAATTACTGTTTGTGTATGGTGTGAAATAGCACCTCCTAAAGGTTTGTAATTACGTAAGCATTATGTAGTTTGGTAACAGCTGGATATGGAAGGATTTGAGAACCTAAAGGTTTTGGAAACTTTGCAGTATTTTCTTGTCACTTTGTGCAGGAGTCCAAAATTTAGTCATCTTTTGTTCCACATTAAATACCTTTTAAAAGTTTTAGGTGGCAGGTTGCTATATTAATACTTTTCACAGCATTTCCTTGATTACTTTGCATGGCAAAACTGAATAAATTTATCTTCTAGTTAAGAAAAACAGTAATGCTCAGAGCTTATCTCTTCTGCAAGGTCAGGTAAGCCAGGAAATCTGAGATTTTCATGTCTCTTTGCCTCCTGCTAGGGCAGTTGGTGTCTCTGTAGGATCTCTTAGTGTAGCTCTGCATTGTAAGCCCCATATTGGGAGAGCTAGCTGTGTGAGCCTGGGCTGGTTGCTTAACTCCTAAGCCTTTTCCTTATGTCAAGTAAGAATAATAATTCACTTTCAGTAGAGTTTGTGGGAGATAAGTGAACTTTATGTGAACTTTTAATGATCATATTAATTCATTAAAATAGCCGTTTGTGATTTACTTCTTCAAACTAGTTTCAACATGATTAGGGCAAATGCGTTTTCCTTGCAAACTCCCATTACTAGGCAGTGCATGCCTGTAATTTATCAGGTAGTTGGAACTTGATCTCATATGTTGTGCTGTAAACCCACTTATAATAAGGAGAACAGTAAAGAAGGTGAGAAAATTGAACTGGAATGTGTTATTCTGTCTTTCCCTGCAACAAGTGTTTCTCTCTCTCTCTCTCTCTCTCTCTCTCTCTCTCTCTCTCTCTCTCTCTCTCTCTGTGTGTGTGTGTGCGTGTGTGTGTTAATAGTATTTTATTTTCCTTTGTACCATGAAAACACTGTGTGGGCTAGGAAATGTCACTTGGTCTTTGTATGTGTAAGTATGTAAAATTAGTTTTTTTAGTGAGGAAAGTCAGTTTTCATGATTATATATTCTGTTTCCTTTATAAAATTAACAGCATAATTGAAATCTTTGGAGTATTTTCTTAAAATGTGTTTTCCCTAGAAATGGTTTTATTATGGCTTATTTTTTTTCTGTCATTAACCAGAAACATAGAATTACTGAGTACGTATTAAAAATATTTTCTTGTCAGGATTCCTCAAAATTCACTTAAGACTTCAAATATATTAATTTCTTAAATTTAAATACTATCTGTGAAAGTTTCAAATCTGCCAAAAATTTGGCATAAGTGAATTCTTGTATACTGTTGGCGGCCCAATGTCTATGCTTTGTTTTAGTTTTGATAAGGCTTAGCTTATTGAGATAAGTAGTAGCTAGTTTGCATCTGATAATTAAAATCAGCTGTTTTGTTTCCATTAAAAGTGAGGAATTCGGTGTCCTTAAAATTTATCAAGTTGATTTCTTAGTGAAAGTGACAGAATCATGACGCCTCATGGAGTCTGCATGTGAGTTTCATATTGGAAATGAGATTGCCCGAGTGTATGTAGAATCTCACTTTGACGTGTCTGGACAGAATTGAAGCTCTTAGTGCTCTGTGGATCACAGCATCTTTCCGCAAGGGGAAGAACCCCTCCCCGCAGAACTGCCAGCTGGCAGGCCCTCCTCCTTCTTGACTGGAATAGAGGTACCTGTTTGGACAGGTCAGCAGCTGAGGCTTGTGAATAAGTTCACCTGTGTTGTGTTTCTCACACGGTTACCATTTTCAGAGCAGTTTACAAGTGGATCTGTTTTATTGATTCCTTAGATTTAAAAATGATCTTAAACGTACTAAGGTTCCTATGAGATTGTAAATGTAAACTTTCGGTATGTGCTAAATCCATTTTCTTAGATGAGATGTTTGATATTTTGAGTACAGATTTTGTAAGCCTGTTTGGTACAGAGGTCTGGTGAAAAATTGTTCATGCATTTTTTAAAGAGTTTTGTCAAGAAAGAGTTTAATGTGGTTTGCTCGATTGGCTGTTCATGCCTGAATTTTAGTACTTGAGTTTGACTGACTACAAAGCAGTATGTATAGCATAGTTGTCTTCTTTACGTTATATAGGTATATTGGTATAAGTCGTTTTCATGATAATACCTTCTTGGATCTCTTGAATACATTTCCTTATATCTGTTTATATTTGTCTATATGTTATATTCTTCAGCAGTTTTTTAAATTGACATGCTGTCATAAAATAAATTCATAATCTGTATCAGTATATTCTGAAGGGCTATTTTTTAAAATTTTTTTTAAATGGGAAGTTGTCTGAAGAATATGTTCTTGCACTATTTCTGCATACAACTCTACCTTCCTTAAAGTTATTCATTCTGTTGGTCCAGTCTTGTTTTCTTTTTCTTATTAGTATCCCAGTCCATGTATTTTACTATATAACCATAGTTGTTAATGAACATGTAGTAGATTGTTGTTGAAATGCCACAGTTTACCCAAACAGTTCTGTATTATCCTGTATTATTTCTGTGTTTTCCAAAGTTGTATAATCACAACTGTTTCCATTAAGTATATGTTTTCTGCTTTTGACTTTTTTTTAAGTTACAAGTTTTCTTTTAACGTAACTTAATAAGCACACTTGGATTTTACTTCCTTGAGAAGTTTAAGTATGTTGGACTGTCTTATTGGCCTCAGTTTCTGATGACTATTTTTTCCTTGTTCATTATCCCTGGATGTCTAAAGAATATCAAACATTTTGTGTTGGTATTCCCTGACAATAAGTGATAGTGAACCATCTATATGTAGTCTTTGGAGAAGTGCCTCTTTAGCTCTCTTGTCCATTTTTTTTCGGGGGGGGGGGAGTTCTTTTTGTAGCGTTTCATGATCTTGTAGATCTTCTCTATCAGTCAGATGTATGATGTGCGAATATTTTCTCCCAGTTAGTGAGGTGTCTTTTGCTATAGTTATTTTTGTTTCACCATAAAAAAACAGAAGCTCTTTAATTTAATGTTGTGCCACTTTGTGGTATTCCTGGCTCTTGGAGATAAATCTGCACAGAAATCTCTGCAGCTTATGTCATGGAGTGTTTTGCCTGTTTTCTTATACGTCCTTTATGGTTTCAGGTCTTACCTGCCAGCCTTTCATCCTTTTTGAATTGATTTTTGAGTTTGTTGTGGCATCAGGGTCTAGTTTTATTCTTTCGTGTGCTGTTGTCTTGTTTTCTCCGTGCCATTTGCTGAGCAGGCCTTTCTTGCTCCCGCTGTCTTTCCTGAATCACTAAGTTCCCTTTTTTCAAGTACTTAGTGGCCACTGGCTTAGCTCCATTCCCTTACATGCATGTGAAGCTCTGCTCTTTTTCAGCTTGCTGCCTTTACCCTGTTCACCTGGTTTGCGTTTCCAGTGTGGCCTCCGGGATGTGTTGGGGCCCTGAGCTAGGGCCAGAGAGGAATCTCAGAAGGTTCATCTTCGGAGTTCACTGGGACTAAGCAGGTGTGGTAGTGGTTGGTGCAGTTTCTGTCCCGCCACCTGGCGACCGGCCCCGTGCCTTGCCTTGGGGTAGCCACATCAAGCCTTTCGAAAAGGAAAAAAGGCGAGTCTGCCAGGAGTGAAGGAAACTTTGAGCAAATACGGTCCTGCTCGTGTGGACGACACGGCAGGAGGTGGAGCAGGAGATAGGAAAGATGATGATGACATTTCTCTTCCCGATCTGACGGGGAGGAGGAAAACGAAGAGACGGAACGGCTACGAGAAGCGCACGTCTGGGCCAAAGGAAGCCTACATCGCGGCCAGGGCTTCCCTCTCACTAGGTTCGAGCCTTGAGATGAGGGGGCAGAGAAGGCAGGACTCAGGGGAACGCCAGAGACACTCAGGCGGGCGGCTCGGCTTGGGCTCTTCTCCACCTGTGCCAGTGGGATTAGGCGACTTCAATGCGCTGTGCGGGTGAAGATGACAGAGTTGGAACAGATGTGCCGGAGGCGCAGATCGTGGCTCTCGAGGACTGTGTGTGGTCCAGGGATGTGGCTGTTTTAAACAAGGTCTAAAATCTTATGTCATGGCTCATGGCCCTTACATCCAAGTTTGAAAGACAAAAAAAAAAAAAAGAGAGAGAAAAGATTAATTTCAATAATCTAATGCCATCCTTCTGCAGAGAGAACTTGAGCCAAATACAAAAAACTTAATTTCCATCATATTAAGTGACAACGTCAAAACAGCTTTGCAAGAAAAAAGGTTCATCAGATTCAACCAGTTTTCACTTAGGACCTATTTGCTCAAGCTGGATCTTTGCTGCTTCTGGTCCAGCAGAAACTAGAAAGACAGAAGGTCTCCCAGGTCCCCTCAGCAAGGGTGTTTAGAGAAGGGCCAGCTTTCCCCGCAGGCTGCAGTCCCGAGAATATGCTGACAGCCCCTCCCCGGCGTCCCCAGGTCTCCTCGCTGGTGTTGTTTCTGACTCTGCTTCAGATGTTGGAGGCCAAGGCATGGGGTGCTCACAGTTCAACAGCTGCACCTGGATATTCTGGTTACATCTGAAAAAGGTGCATCGAGGATTGCTGTAACACGTTCCCCCCCCCCCAACGTTTCCTGGCGCTTGTTTGTGAGTTTACTGTCACCAGCGCCTTTCCTGTGGCTTCCTAGCCCTGAGGTGCTCACGTAGTTGAGCTCAGTGAGTTGTGTCCTTCCTCCCAGAGACGCCGGCGAGAAAGCTCTCCTCCAGATGAGGAAAATGGTACCACGTGCTCCGTTACAGTGGAAGTTGGCGTGTCTGGGGGGTCCCGTTATAGCCCAGTAACTGCTTTTATAGTTGTCACCATTGAGACCTCTTGCTCTCTCAACCGGAGAAGCGCTGATTGGCATGTGGCAGTGTGATGAGCCATTACTAACGTGGCTTCTATGAAATGTTTTAAATGCTGGCAGCTCCATAAACTGCGCTTTTATCTTTATAGTCTGTTCGGCACTTGAAGTACTCCTTGTTTAAGAAATCCCTGCTGGGCAGCGTTACCGATAACGGCATCGTCACCCTCTGGGACGTGAACAGCCAGAGTCCGTACCATAACTTTGACAGCACGCACAAGGCTCCGGCTTCGGGCATCTGCTTCTCCCCAGTCAACGAGTTGCTGTTCGTCACCATCGGCTTGGATAAGCGAATCATCCTCTATGACACGTCAAGTAAGAAGTAAGTGTGACACGGTTCGTCGCTTAATTTTGTTGGGAATAA
Source organism: Uropsilus gracilis (assembly GCA_004024945.1). NCBI lineage: Eukaryota > Metazoa > Chordata > Mammalia > Eulipotyphla > Talpidae > Uropsilus > Uropsilus gracilis. The sequence goes on along the minus strand of PVHY01003167.1, from coordinate 36,820 downwards.
TTGCTATTCGGCCTATCTATAGTTTTATTTTTCTAGACTGTTGACGAATCTGTAGGAGAAATAAAGTGTTAGTGTATTTGATGTCTTGTAAGGTGGAGTTTTCTTTTTCTTCCCTTGGCGGGGGGGGAAAATAAAAAAGTAGATGAGGCTTGGCTATGTTCTTCAGCGTGCTTCTAGATGAGGAATGGTGAGGCGTTGCCTGTTGATGATGTCACACCTCTGTTCTGGCACGCGCTTGTACTCTTTTGCAAAGGACAGCTGTGTTCCTGTATATTTAAAGCCCTATGATTTATTTGCTTACAGACGGATCCACGTGGACTGGATCATTCTTGGCTGGGAGGGTTGTCCTGACTGCTGTAGGCTATTTAGCAACATCCCTGGCCACCCACGAGATGCCAGTGGCACACAGCTCCCTGCCTCGCCCTCAGGTATGGCAGGATAGCCTGTGATTGGGAGCCACTGATTGAGCGCTGCAGGGCACCCAAGCTAGGAGGCGCCTGGGTCCATGGTACCTTCTCGCCCTTCTTAGAGTTCAGAGAGTGCTCACTATCGAAACACCTGCCAGAGTCTTACAGGTGTGTTCATGACACTGAAGACCATGTGGAAGGAAGTGGCAATGTCGCCATTAAGGAAGGGTCCTCTGTCAACCCTTGTTAAAGGTTTACTGATACTTAGTTCACTCTCTCGTCTTTTTCTAACATTATTTATTTATTTATTATTGAATAATTTACATATATCTATATATTCCACATCATTTTAATCCCTGGGGGTCACCCACCCCCTCCCCTCCCCGACTGCTCCAGCTGGTCCCCACCCTCCTGCTGTGTACTTTCATTTGGTTGTCCGTATATTAGTGAAACCATTTGGTTTCTGTCCTTTTCTTTCTGACTTGTTTCCACTAGTATGATTTCCTCAAGGTCCATCCAGGTTTCCATAAATTCATCAGCTTTGTCATTTTTCATTGATGAGTAATACTCCATTATGTACATAGACCGCCTCTTTTTCATCCACTCGTCTGTTTTGGGACATTTGGGTTGTTTCCATTAACTTTATCTTTTTAATGATGCACTGAGCACCCTCAGATTCAAAGACCTTTCCTCTTCTACCAGCCACCCGCAGTGCGTGCAGCACCAGTGCATCAGCTTCCCTGCTGGTGCCCTCCTTTGTTTCCTGAGCCTCGAGCTGTGTGCGTTCTGTCGGCTCTTTAGGCTCTTTAGGCACAGCGAAGAGCAAAGCGGCAGCTGCTCCCCTGCGAAAGGTCACAGTCCTCTCGAGGCCTCCGCAGGCCACTAAGGGGGAAGGGTCTATCGAAAGGGCCCTTCTCTCCGAGGCCCAGGCCTTGGTTTGTGGGCTGACACCCGGGAGTGCTGAGCCTGCTCTGGCCAAGGTAGAGTTACTGGAAGCAGTAGGCGCTCTTTCCAGTAGGCGTCGACTGCACCTCCTAGAAATAAACGGGAAAATAGCCTGGAGTATTCAGTGCTGGAGCGTCTCGTGGGTTAGAAATGTCTCTGACTCCAATTCTGATTTTCCTTAGCGTGTATGTATGCAATTTGCCGGGTTCCAGGTAAAGTGCTCTTTGGTGAAGCGTTGGGTTTGATGAAGTCTCTGCTCTGTGTCCTCCAAGCTGACGCCCTTTCCTGCGCACATTCACAGAGACTTTGTTCTCCCTCCCAAGGCTGGTGAAGACGCTGGTGGCCGACACTCCTCTGACGGCAGTGGACTTCATGTCTGACGGAGCCACGCTGGCTGTTGGGTCTTCCCGGGGGAAAATCTATCAGTACGATTTGAGGATGCTGAAGTCGCCGGTTAAAACCATCAGCGCCCACAAGACATCTGTGCGCTGCCTGGCGTTTCAGTACTCCACCGCGCTCTCTAAAGTAAGAGGCTTGCTTTCGTTGCCAAGTGTTTTTGATATTACTAAATAAATCTGACTCAGTCTGGAAACTTTCATGCTGTCTTCGAACAGTATGTTGTTATGTTTCGGGATCAGGTTTATCTAAAACCATATAAAATGATTATAGTACAAAGCCATAAAAGACTTAGTCTTAAAACGATTGTTTCGTTCAATTTCAATTTTTGTTTCTTTTCAAAAATATTTCCAAAGGCTTTTTTATTTTTTTATTTTATTTTATTTTATTTTTTTGATTCCCAGGGAAACTTTCGCACCAGCAAATCAAAGTTTTGTACGGGGGAACATATGTGTTTTTTAATCTTAAAGGGGATCATCAAATATTAATATATATTATGGAACATTAGAAACCTGAGCTTTTAAATATTCCATTACATTTCAGTCAAGTTTAAGTAAAGGCTGTTCAAATAAGCCCACAGCTGCGAACAAACGGACTGTTAATGTGAGCACGGCTAGTGGAAGTGTTCAGAATTCTGGAATTGTCAGAGAATCAGCCATCGCTTCCATTGCTGCCGTTCTGCCTCAGCCCACGACAGCAGCTGTGGGGAAAGGAACAGCTGCTGCTCAGGACAAAGCAGGTAAATGTTGCTTGTGTGGTACCTGGAATCTCCCTCCCGCTCACCCCTAAATCTGTGTAATTAGCATTTTCTTCACCAACCTAGACGCTAACTTCACCTCATACTTAGCTAAAATGCATAGCAGCTGTCATTAAAGAAATACACATTTTAACTAGAGCTGCAAGTTTTTTTTTTTTTTTTTTTTTTTTTTTTTAAAGAATTAGGGGAAACCACTTATTTCATTGAGCTGAACTTCTAAGAAAGATCTTAAAAATGGAGTAACACCTCCCCAGAAATTATTTATCCTTAATAGCGCTATGCAGTAGATGACTGTCTATTGAGTGTGCAAATTAGTCAGTAGAGACTATGAGATTTTGATGCTATCTTTATGATTTGATCCCTGAGTTTGAGAAAATGCTTTTAATGGTGCCTTCTATTTCATATTTCAGAATGGAATGGAAGTCAGGTGTTAAAAGGAATATATTAAGGGGCTGAGTAATGCTTGGCACTGATTAAACAGTGCGTTTGTAGTTTGTTAAATAAAAATAAATGAAAATGTCAGCAATTTTTAAATTGTTTCTTTTATACTGATAATAAATTGATGAAGTGGTTCTGAAAGAAGAATTCATTTAGACTTGCAAATATATAAAATGATCTTTTGTGTGTGTGTGTGTGTGTGTGGTGACAGATGTAACTAGATTTATTCTGGTGATCATTTCACAGCATATACAAATTCCAAGTCATTGCACTGTACCTCTGAAATATATACTATATGTTAATCTCAGTGAAAAAAAAATGAAATTCTCTTCTCAAAGTAGTTACCTTTTCTTCCGCCTTCTCCCCACACAAATAAAGATGTGGCGACTCCCTGGGAAATCTCTCTGCAAGTTTGCAAACACTATATCAATCCACTGGCTCTGTCAGAGCATAAACAGAAAATCAAGACAATAAAATGATCTTTTCTATGCCTATTGTAGAAAATATTCTGTCTGTAGTAAAGATCATTGTTTCCCAAATTCCTGGAAAATCTTTTATTTCTATTTTTTAAAAAGTTATCCTGTATTGTTAGCTTGCAGCCGATATTTTAAAATCTGTGTCATACATTAGTATGCCTCCAAAGTATTCTCATTTAGAAGTGGATGTATTTGTCTCATTTTTAATTTTTAGGACAAATTCTTAACTTGAACTAAAGTATTTGCTGATGTCTTCCGAGTATGGATTTACTATTTTTAGTAGGAGCAAAACTTTAATTTGTTTGCCTTGATATTATGGAACAATTTCTTTAAAAAGTACAGTCACTAAATTTTTTCTCTTGCTAACCATCTTTACATAAAAATCCCTTGATATTATATGGGGAAACTATTGGTTCTTATTTAAGAAATGCTGGAATAAATACTAATACCATCTACTTAAAAGAAGAAATTGTTTTTGAATTATAGCTCAGAGTAATGTTTCATTTGGCATCTTGGTAATGTTGGATTGACTATATTCTGAAAGTTGTCATTCTAAAAATTATTTTCTCATAGTTTTCAAAAATTAAATATTGTCTCATTTACTGTAGACTTCCTGAAAGTCTCACTGTTGCTTAGCTTTGGTAAGTTGGCACATATTTAATGATGGCAGCGTTAATGAGGAAGAGGAAGGCTTGGGTCCACAGGATCACCGGTTAAGGATAACTTCCGACTCACTGAGCAGAGTTTCTGACAAAATGAGTAGCTGCTCAGTACATGCGCAAGCGCACATGTTCCCGCTCATGGTGACCAAGAGCTCGGAATTTCGTTTATTAGTGTACACCGAGGTGATTGCAAACTCCCCATCAAGTTGCAGTAAGAGTTAGAGACCCTCCCCCCTCCTCTCCCAGCTTCAGGATAGCAGCTTCACCATGTTCTAAGTCATGCCACACTTGCCTCTTCCTTCATCTGTCCCCAGGACATGACCAACACTGACCTTCCGTCTTCTTTGAAACTGTTACATTTCAGCCTGTCACTTCCGGTGTGACTTGGACAGTTTTCTTAACCATTCTGACTCTTCTAAATTTTCCTTTTCCAAAGGTATTGTTTAACTTGTGGGATTATTGCGTAAATCAGAGAAAAATACCGAGTGTCTGACAGTAAATGACCATGTTACTGGTGGCTTCGTCACCGCTGTCATCGTTACTATCACCGTAGTTACTTTAAGCTTCTTATAAAATCTCAGGTTTAAGGAAAGTGCATGTTGCTTTTGTCAAAGGCATCCTGATTTAGCTATTGAAGAGAACCTCCACAGACTTGTTCTCGTCTTCATCTTCATGGCTAAGAAGTAGCCATTTAAAAGGTTCAAGTAATTGGACATTAGCAGTATTTTCAGTTGATACCAAACCTTCTGTTTTCCAAAGTGCCGTAGGCTGCAGTTATGTGTTCAGCGTGTGAGGGACTCGTGTCCATAGCGAGAGGAAACGTAGACAGTCTCGCCCTTGGTGCAAGCAGCGCTGGTGTACAAAATATTTGGCTGTAGTGGAACTTCCTGTCAGAGGCTGGCCATGTTCATCTCGCTGGCCAGATGTGGGCATTTTTGAATAAGCTGGTCTTTGTTCCCGTCCCTAGGGCCTCTCTGTGTTCATTTGGGCCCAAGATACCAGGTGCAACTTCTAAAAATTGAATACAGTAATAGTCTGCCAATTCAAACGCCAGACTGTCCCTAGAGCACTTGAAGCTCTTGAACCCAGTCCTTCGCCCAAGGTGTCTGTCACTGAGGTTCTGCCCTAAGGCCAGGCTTAGAACCGCACAGGAATCTTGGCACGCAGGGCTCCTGATCCCGGTCAGCTGCACTGTCGACCGTGGGTGGGAGGTTCTGAGTCTGTCAGGTCAGTGCAGTCGCAGAGACCCAGTCCCTGCAAAGTGGGAAAGGACTTGAATCCTGCTTGATCACCAGACTTGAATCACTTGAATCACCAGACTTGAATCCTGCTTGTCATGCTGTTTACCGTAGGGACTTCTTTCCGTATCTGTAGCTGGTGCTAAGAGCCGGTCATTTCATCCCACAAGTTAGGTTGTGTTCTATGAGCGCTAAGAGGGAATCGTGGTGCCTACAGTCATTTCGGGACCTTTCCATCAAAAGGGCTGAACTGAAAAGGTGGTGTTTGGTTAAGTTACATCCTTCAGTCCATGAAGGCGATGGGTAACGAGCTCTTGTTACACTCTGCTTCCTTCCTGCTCACAGTTGTGGTATTGCCAGCAGTGTATTCATGCATTCATTCATTTCGTTTTTATAATCTGGCTTCTGATGATATACATCGTAGCTATGATGATACTTACTTTCACATCTAATTGTTTTAAGGTTTGCCTCGAAGTGTAAGCGCAGATATTTTATCTAAGGAAACGGACAGCGGGAAAAATCAGGATTTCTCCAGCTTTGATGATACGAGAAAAAGCAGTTTAGGTGACATGTTCTCACCTCTCCGAGACGGTAAGACTGCGCCGAGCAGAGGATGGTGTTCTTTCGCTGCGAGACATTACGTTTCTCTTCTAGCTGAACGTGGTGGGGAACTCAGTCTAACTCTGGGCCTGGCGGTCTGCTGATTTTCTCAGTTCTTGGAGTGGTATCTTTTCCTTTGCCCTGATATTTCCAGTGCTGTTCCAGAAGATGCGCTGGTAATTTCCATACGGGAGCTGTGCAGATGGCTCTCAAGTTAGAATTGTAGTTTTTACAGAAGTTTCTTGAAGTAAGTTTTGTCTGCATAGGCAGTCTTTCACTTGTATCTTTTTTAAACCTTAAAATCATGAATTTTATTTTATTTTTTTTTAATTATAAAATTTATTCCGGTTGACAATTTAGGCCATAGACATGTACATAAAAATTTCATAAAAGGGATCAGTATGTGGGCGGGGTAGGAGGGGTGAGAAGAGGGTGGAGATGGGAGGGAGTGGCCAGGGAGAGAAGGTGGTGTGTGGTCCCCAGGGAACACAAAGATGTGAAACACATATATAAAAAAATAAATTAAGAAAAAGAAAGGAATCCGTACAATTTCTACGCTAGGGAGAGGCAGCTCTCCTGCCTGCCTGGAAAATCATGAATTTTAATAGGTGAAACATAACTTCATAACCTAAAATTTTTAAGTAACTAGTGTTTATTAAATCTTTTCATGGAGAAATGTAACTGGGTGATAGGTCGTTTCATCATTTACATTGTGTATGAAAGTACCACGCCTGGTCACACACATGTCTATTGCTGGTAGGTGTTGCCATTAAAAAAATAATAACTTTGCCAGCTTGAGGAGTGAAAGCATTACTCTGTTCTCAATGTATGAAGTAGGCATATGGTTTGCTGTGTTTCAACTGCTTTCCTTGATGGGATATTCTTATTGCGAGTAGCAGTACTGTCAATAATATGAGTAAATTTCTGGAAGATAATTTGTCTTAATTACAGTGTGAGACTTTAGATGTACTTGATACTTTGGGGCTTGTTAATTCCATTTCTACAATTTCACCCAAGGAAAAATTCAAAGAAGCCCATGAAGATTTGTGTTTTCTGATTTTTTTTTTTAATCGGAGTGAAAAAATGGAGTTAATAATGTGTCAGCAGTAGGCTGTTTGCATTGTTTATCCTTTCATAGTCTTGTACAATTTTGTTTTTATGCCTCATGGTTGTCTTATTTTCTGCAAGTAATTTTATCATCAGAAAAAAATACATATTTTTGTATTAAATCTATGGTCCTAGACTGAGTACCTTCTGTCATACCCCAGTCTGAAAATGCCTGTTTAAATCACCAGGTCAAGTGCCTCTTTTTCCCACCTAGTGAAAGAGGAGAGCTTTTCTTTTGGAATCCAGGGAGGTCAGACCATGTCATCAAAGTGCGTAGCAGAAAAGGATGCGAGCAAACCCGCGGGGCACAGTGATTTGGGCAGGAGGTAAAGGTTTCTGAGGTTAGAGTTCAGTGGGGGAGACTAGAGGTTAGAGGTTAGAGTCCAGTGGCTGGATGACTCCTCAGCTGTCGAACGTGGGAAGGGCCTTTAGCAGTGTTACCGTTCTCTGCGTAGTCCTCTTTCATGGTGTTTAAGAGAAATGAACGAAAGTCAGAAATTCCTCTTTACTTACTTGTGGTATTTAAAAAAAAAATGATTAGAAATTGATGTTCTTCATCTGTTCAAGTTTGGTGTTTTTAATAAGAAGGTTGGATACCTGGTATCTAATACGAAGTACTGGTCTACAGCACCACGTGATTTGTGTTTTAGTCTCAAGGTGAAACCTCAACGAGGGTAAAAGATTTACCCTATATGCCTCAATTTATCTTTTAAACAAGAAAATTTCTGCTTTCCGGAAGGGAAAATTAATAACCTTTAGAAGTTCTACTACTAGGTATGCATGCATACGCGTGAGAGATGGCTGTATGGATAGATGCATGGGTCGTGGTCTTGCTGACATGATAGTCAGGTTTGATAAGTTATTATCCATTTGAAGTTCTGGTGAATTGTTTCATGACATTTGCCTGTTTTTCTGTTAATCTGTTCAAACGGAGTTGATTCTTGGTTGTTAATTGGCAGAGGGATAAGATTGCACCATTGTCATATTCTTAGACCTGTTCTCCCTTTGAAATAAAAGTAAAACCTCATCTTCTTTTAGAGCATCGTGTAGCTCGCAGAACAACTTTACATTATTTCACTTGATCCTTAAAACAGTCTTGTGAGGTGGTCAGGGCAGTCTCCTCACTATATAGGTCCCGTAGTGGGAACTTAATTGTGGTAAAGGCATAGCCAAAGTGACAGTGCTCGTAAGTGGTGTAAGTAAAACCAGATTACAGCTCTCGGGAGCCTATTCCGGGTGCTTTCCCTTGTGTACCTTTTTGCCTCAGTAAATGACTCTATACCCTAGAAATACCTCTTCCTATTTGCTGCTATATGTGAAACTCTAAGAAGAAGGGAAATTTGTAGGTGTGCTCACTTTGACTTCACCATGTTTTCCTTCTCAGTTCTCAGTTTCTGAGTAAACTTGGGAAATGAATGGGAAGCCTGGGTTGCTGTGACTTTGCTTTCGGTGTTTTTAAAATTTGATTTTCTAATTTTATTCTAGATGCAGTAGTTACCAAAGGAGGTGATGATTCTGTAGGCAAAGGAGATGGTAAGAGCTACTTAATTATTTTTAAGGGAATGGAAAGTGATACGGTATGGTTTATGACTGTGTAACAGATTACCCCACCATTTTGACATTGAGAAGAATAAGTATCATCTCAACTCTGTGGTAATATTAAGAATCCAAGTGCTGCTTAGCTGGGTGCCTTTGACTTCCGGTCTTTCTTGATGCTGTTGAAGTCAGGCATTGCTAGGGCTGCAATCCATTGGTTGGGAAAGAGTCTTTTCCAACCCATTCAAGTGGCTGTTGACCAGCTATTGCCAGTCCTTGTCACGGGGCCCTTGCCGCAGCTAGCTGGCAGTATAACAGTGACTTTCTTTGGGGCAGGTGGACGGGAGAGTGAAAGAAGGTGCTCAGGTGGAAGGCCCGGGGATTATCACGCCAGCGTTGGCAGTGACATCCCTTCACCTCTGCTGTTTCCCCCTTGTTAGAAGCAGTTTTCTAGGTTCGGTCCACATTCAGGAGGGAGAAGGGCATCGCCCAAGGGTGTGGATTGTGCTGGAGGAGGAGTCCCTGGGAGTCCCGCAAGTACCCCATATGTCGTTCAGCACTGAATTCGCCATTGTTTGCTAACAAAAACTAATAGCCAGGGTGCTGTGCAGTTTCTAAGCTCTTTTTTACACAGTCTCTCTGCAGTCTCATGAGTCAGGGAGCTGGAGATCATCACTCACATTTGCACATCAGGAAACCGAGTCCTGCGATTTCCCGCCAATAATACCTATCAAGTAAAGGGTAGAGCTGACAGGTGCACCTGTCTTCTGAATTCAGATCTCACGTCTTCACCGTATTAACCTGTCGATCGTGCTAAGTGCTTTCCTTAACTACCCAAGACGGGCAGCTTCGTGTGCAAATGCAGCCTTTTCTCTCCTCTCTTTCAGCCTTTGACTTTCTGCCACAGCTGAACTCGGTGTTTCCGCCAAGAAAAAATCCAGCCTCTTCAGGCGCAGCTGTGTTGCACTCCAGTCCTCTTAACGTCTTTATGGGGTCTCCGGGGAAAGAAGAAAATGAAAACCCTGATCTGACGGCTGACTCTAAGAAAATGTGTTTGGGGAAGCAGGACCCTAAAGACTCCTTCAAACAGGTACCCACCCGGGCAGGCTGCTGAACTGCCTGTGTCTGCTTGTCACCTGCAAATGCGGTGGAGCTCATCGCTGCGGGGCAGGCCGCTGCTCGCGGATGCACCACAGTTATTAGGCAGCTCTGTGCTGCTCAGTTGAGAAGTACTTCTTCAGGCTGCTTGTCTGAGGTCAAAATGAGAGAATACTTCGCTCTGTGTTGTCTTTGGATAGTCTGAAAATAGCAGCGAACAAACTTGTTCTGTTGTTTTCTAAGATAAGGTACTGGATTTCACTGCGTATGCAAGATTAATTTGTTCCCGAATTTTTTTAGTGTGTGTTTCCATTGCAACAGCAAACGTCAGAATGGATGGTCGCATCATGTGCCTCGTCTTAGGGAAAAATTAATGATGCTAAGGGTTTAAAATGATCACAAGTTAAGCAGGAAGGCCAAGACTTTGTCCAGTGTATCTGTATTTCCATATCTGTATTTTAGAAAGATTCTGAAAAGACGATTGACGAGGTACCAAAATAACTTCTGTTTTCTAAATATTCCTGACTAGTTGCCACATACGATTTGATTACTACATTGATTTTAGCACTGTAGCATTTTCCCCCCTTTTATATCTCTTCCTCATCTTCCTTTCCCTGATCCTATCCACTGAGAGAAAAGAAAGTAGGTACAAGTTGTTTGAATAAGATGAGTGAAACCAGAACTCATATTTTGTTTATTTTAAATGTGAAGTTTGCAAAGTTGATCTCGAGCGCTGAAACTGGAAATCTGAACACCTCTCCATCATCTAACCAAACAAGAAGTCCTGAGAAATTTGAAAAACCAGAGAAAGAAATTGAAGCCCAAGTAATATATGAATCCTCAGTCAATGGGGCCTCAACTCCAAGTAAGTGCATGAAACTTGCTGATGTGTTCAGGCATTAGCTTGAAAACTCCCGCTGTCTAACCTGAACAAAGTGCTTGCACCAAGAAAGTGGTTCAAGAAGCTTAAAATTTACGGACATTTTTCTAAGGTGACTCTCATTGGAAGGCATTTATATGTACACCAACGGTTAAATTCAACCACTTTGATTTGAGACTCTGTGTGTCATTTTCATTTCCGTTCTGTTCTGTGTCTGGATCTAATACGGCAGAGGTAGAATTACAAAGTTGAACTCTTTGAAAATGTGTCACAACCGCTAGAAGTTGTCTTCCCCCCGACCCTTCAATTAAAGGTCTGTCTATGGAGTTGATGCCACACACCCTAAATAAAACCTTGATCACATCTTAAAGAACATTAGGTTGTGCTGGAAGAGTTGTCTGTACAAAACAGATCTGTGTGTAGAAACGGCTCTTAGAAATAGAAATGTGTATTTCACTCTAAACTTGCTGTGGTTATATTGCATTAGTTTAAACTCTAGGACTTGGCCTGTAGCGCTTCTTTTTCTCCTCTGCGCCTTCCGTTTGTTTTTAATAGTCTTGGTTTATCTAGTTTTGTGGTGCAGCTTGTCACATCCATCTTTTATAAAAGGCAGTGGTTCAGAGATTCTTCAAGATTAATCCCTCTGTCATGTGTTATTACATTAGATAGTTGGCAGTTTATATATACAGATAAATGAGTATCAGGAATAATGTCATAGAAAGTTTCTAAGATTTGTATTCCAGTGAATTTTTCTAAATGTCACAAGAACTATGTTCTTTACCAGTATTTCAAGTTTCCTCATGCCAAATCTTATTTAGAAATGTTTGATGTCTCTTTGTCCAAGTTGACTATTAATATTTTTTCTGTTTTTCACATTAGTTCCAAAGATAGCATCACCCATCACTGCTGGAATTGCCAGTTCACTCTCAGAGAAAATAGCTGATACCATTGGAAATACTCTACCAAATGCGCCATTGACATCCATTCAAATCCGTTTCATTCAGAACATGATACAGGAAACGCTGGATGACTTTAGGTAGGAATTGAGACATTGTTTTTCCTTTCTAGACCTAAACTGCCTTTTTTTTTTTTTTTTTTTTAATTAGCTGGAAAACTGTAGCTGTAAGTGGGGTTGGTAGTGACTGCCTCACCATTCTTGTGCATGAAACCATGGAGATCATGACTTTGCTGTATGGAGTCTTGAATATCAGCTTGGAGAAGGCCTATTTGTCCAGGGCAGTCACTAGATGACTTAGCGGGGTAAACCAGCAGGTGCTACTGTAGCTTTAATCGTCAGATGTGGACAGATTCTGGTGAGCTCATCAGGTTCCTGCATGAAGTACTTTGAGCTCTCCTGCTAGGTGTGCCGCCTGGAACAATGTGGTGAAAGAAAGAAGACATTCGTAATGCTTTCCTGTTCCGTTCATTAGAATTTCACCATTAGAAGTGCTCTTGACCAGAGTTACCTTTTTCTTCTCGTTCTTTGAATTTTGAACATTCTAGGAATGTGTTCAAGAATGCTGCCTACCTTTACATACCATCTCCACGTACTCGGGAACTGTTTTCAGTCACGAGTTTTTGGTTTTTCTTGTGTGGCCTGTAGTTACCTAGTACTGTGGCTCAGATTTGGATTATCACAAACAAGAGTGTTGGAGAAGATAGGTAGTTTTTGTAGGTGCCTGCTTCTTTTTAATGTGAAAAATGCTTTAATGTTTAATGCTAAAGTGCTTTTTAATCTTAAAAATGCTTTAAATCTAAGATTTAATGTTACTAGACCAAGTTGGAAAGAAAAGTCTTCATTTTGATGCTTACAGTGTACTTCATAATGTTGGTATTAGGGATGTGAAAATGAATGATCTCACCGAGGCCCAATAATGTAATTGGGGCAAGAACAGAGTGTCCTGCTCTGATGTTTCGTTTCTTTAATGAGAATCAATTCATGTGCTGTTGGCAGGTGGTGTTAGGTGACATTAGGAGGAAATCTTGTTGGTTCAGGTGTTCGCAACCGAAACTTGAGTGCACGAGCTCGTCGGGAAGCAGGGTCCCTGTCCGTCTCTTCCTTTTCTTTTCCTTTGAACTTGGTTTGGCTGTGCACTCCGCGTCAGGAAACACTTTTTTGGGTGACTATTCCCCATGGGAGGGTGCTTTGCCATGTACATATCTGCATTGACATATGACAATTAGAAGCACTGCAGTCTGTACAGAAAATAGGGTGTCATCAGTCAGATGTATTGTGATAGTTGATTATTCCTATAGAGATGATTGTGGCTCCCTAGTCCATGCTGTTAAGAAATCAGCTCTCTGCAGTGTGAAACTTTAAATGTAAAGGGCAAAGTTTTGAACATTGTGAGAGGATTTATGACTCCAGAGTAGGGAAGTTATTAAAATATAACAGATTTTGCTATCTATAAAAAGTGATAAATTTGATGGCATCATTAGGTTAGCAAATTTGCATATGTTGAAAAGAACTATTATTCTAATATGTATTTTCTTCTCTAGAGAAGCATGCCATAGGGACATTGTGAATTTGCAAGTGGAGATGATTAAGCAGTTTCATATGCAATTGGTATGTATGACAAATTGTATTTTAAATGAGTGTAGAGTTGTAGATCTAAAAAGTTTAATAAGTGATGGTGTATTTTGACTTACTTTTAGTAACTAGTTTTGGAAATGTAATAAGTAAAACATTTTAACTAGCCATCTTTCTTTATAACCTTTAATTGTTCAGTGTTTTTCAGTCTTTTTTGTTTCTGCTGTGAAAGCAAAAAGGTTTCTAATGTGCAAAAATAAGTCTTCTGAATATACAAACTCCATCAATGTTGTTTCATTTATATTAATTAAATAGTAAGGGTGGTTAAATGCAAAAGTTATTCAACTAGTTAAGTGGTTATGAGAGAAAAGATAGCTGAAGGTAGGCCAAACAACTTGCCAAATAGATGTGAAATGCCCGTATTTTACAAGCCGTTTCTCCCCTTTCCTAGAATGAAATGCATTCTTTGCTGGAGAGATACTCAGTGAACGAAGGCCTAGTAGCTGAAATCGAAAGACTACGAGAAGAAAATAAAAGACTGCGGGCCCACTTCTGATGTTTCGGTGAAAAGCTTCATGATTTGAACTACATGGACTCAGTATTGTTTTTATGACCTCAGCGAAAATGTTTTTCACGTAAAAGAATGATGGGATTTTACGCCAACACTACTTCATCTTTTCTATCAGAAATGTATATTTTTATATTAAAAATTATACAAGGTCGTCTGCCTGGTAGGAAAGTCAACAGGGTCTTTATTTTCTGAAAGCTTTAGCTGTTCCACTTAAGTGCCCTTTTTCATAAGAAAATTGTGCAAAAGAATAGGCTGTGTGTTTATTAATCACTTTTTAAAGCAGATATATTTTGATTAACAATTGCCTTCCCAATTTTTGTTAAATGTTTGAGGAGCAAAGAGTTTGATATCCCTTCTATTTTTATGGACAAAGTAATTCTTAAATGGCAGTTGGTGTTTCTAAGCGATGGGCTAATAGAACAGGTCAGTTAATAATTATGTTGTTAACCTGATGAGGTCAAGTATGACTATTATTTATTACTTGTACATTTGACAAGACAATTTTTGGAATTTTGAATTGTATGGATTAAATTTCTCTTTGCATCTACTTGTACTTCTATAAATCTCTACTCCTAGTTGGCCTATAGCCAGAACTGCATATCTCCTGACTATCTGATGAATTAACAACATGTAAGGTTATACTGTTAGGTTTCAGTCACTGTGATTCAACTTGTGATTGATGAACACTTCACATTAGAAACTAAACATTATAGTATTACTGCCATTTTCCCCTCCTGACTGAGGTATGGACTCTTAGTTTCATAGTTTATATCTTTAATTTTCTCTAAAGTCTGTGTGCTGTGTGTAACATTTTTACATTATTGATGTTACTGAGAATTTAGAAAGGTTTAATGTCAGTAGACTTGATAGCCATTCAGCAGGAGATGGGTATGTCCAGCCCTTTGTTGTGTTCTAGGGTATGTGTTAGGAGGACTGGCTCATCTGCCTTCATGTAGTTTCTTTTCCCAAAGACTTAACACCACGTGCATTATATACAGCACTCCTGCCCAATTTTGACTTCTGAGATGAAAATATGTACTAAAACAGGCTAAAATCTAAAAATCTAGCTAGTTTACTAATATGGTTTTCCAAAGCAATGGAAATTTTTAAGATATATTTAATATGTGTAAATATACTAATAGTTACTTCAAGGAATAACAATGAAATATTCCCTTTTTTTTCCAGTATGGCTCAGAGATCACAGTTTCTAATGGAAGCACACAGGGTTGCTGATGTGATCCTTTTTCTGACCGATTATGAAAGCATTCTTATGACTTGTAACAAGTTTCCTTATATATCAGCAAACAGGTTTAGAAGACAGAGTGTGTTTTGCCTCTATGCTGTATTTAAATTCAGTAATATTTTCCTATTGCCTTTTTAAAAATAAATGCACATAAAGTGTATTTAAAAAGGTGGGACAAATAAAACAGTTTGTAATTTTATGTGTGTTGATGAAACATTTTTGTCATGGAATTTAAAAACTAAGTAAGTACAAAAAAATAAACTTTAATGAGATAAAAATGGGAAACCTGAACTAAACTTCTACCTCTGGCATGGTGGAGTAACAGGGGTTAGATTTACTACACCAAAGCACTTCAACATCTAAGTCCAAGGCAGTCACAAAGGAAAACTCTTAAAGCAACTGAAGTCAAAAGATAGAGAGGACCATATGGAACAATATTTCGTAAAGCATCGGGGAAAGTGAGAATTCTATACCCAACGAAATATCATTCAGAAAGGAAATAGAAACTTTTTCAGCCCTAGAAGGACTGAAAAAATTCTTCACAAGCACACTTGTTCGGGACGTTTAAAAAGAACGCCTTTAGTGAAGGACTAAAGTACCGGGTAGAAATCTGCTTTTATGCAGAGTAATGAAGAACATTAAAAAAATGGTAAATATGAGCCGGTCTTGGTGGCGCGTGCCTGTAAGCTTCAGCCTATGAAGCGACTGGGGCTAGGGATCGCGGTTCAAGTCCTGCTCAGGGCAACATTGTGAGATCTAGTCCCAAAAAATACCTGGGCACGGTGGTGCATGCCTGTAATCCCAGCTACCTGGGAAGCTGAGGCTGGGGATCGCTTGAGTCTGTGTACCCTGGGCAACATGAACCTGTGATTCCATGGGCAAAAATAGCGAGACCTAGTCTCAAAAAAAAGGTAAAGATGTGAACAAATGTATTTTAGACATTTGTAATTTATCCATAAAGGATAAATGTTTAAAAGTATAGCCAGTACTATGTGAGTAACTTGCAAAGTGGAATGTGTGGCAATATGGAGAATGGAAGGAAGGAAATGAAAAGTGCACTGGTCAGCCCTGAGGTTATGTTAAGCAGTTTCATTACCTGAAGCTAGACTGTTGCAAGTTAAGGATGTAGACTAACGAAGTGGCAAATGGTTTATAGTTCTAATAAACCAACACAGGTGGTAAAATATAGCCATAAAAAAATACTCAGCCAAAAATAAGGAGGGAAAAGAAAGAACAAGAATAACTGGGGTGCGTAGAAAAGTGTAAAATGAAGATTTGATCAATGTCAATAATTAGATTTAATCAAGGTCAACAAGTGGAGATGCTCAGATTGTCTTTTTATCCAATTGCACTAACTAAACCCACTTTAAATATGAAGACAATTTAAACATTGGATGTGCACTAGACTTTCTGACTAGAAAATGTCAGAATGAGTAGAATCAGCTAACGCAGTACATGCAGGGAAAATATAAGACAGTGAATTATGCCTATCTCAAATGCACTGCCTTAGGAGTGAGGCATGCTTGCTTCTGTTGCAGGTCTGAACCCAAATCCAAGTTACTCTATGATACAGCAGAGAGTGACCCATCTGACTACCAACTTGCATTTTCAAAAAGCTTTCTTTGTTCCCCAGCCTCTTTGTTATTGCCCCCAAACCCCATTCTCTCGAGAGCCTTATCCAGATGATCTGTAACAAACATTTCTCAAAAGTAGGTGGCGGCCTACCACTTGACAACAGCCTAATCCACCTCCTGACCTCACATCCAGGAGCAGAAATGCTTTCCTTTACTGCTACTTAGCGCTTTGCATTTTTGGAGGGGGTGTGTGTGGGGAGGGAGTTATGTATCCCTCTCCTCAATGTTCATTGACAAACTTCTTGACTTGCCTATGTCCCAGCTGCTGTGATATGGGACTTCCCTGTGCCTTACTAAGGGCTTCCTAATTAAACCATTTTCCTCTGTTCCTTCCTATCTGTGACATGCACCTCCATTAGACTTGACTTTACGCAAAGGCAAATCTCATTATCCACAAACAGGAAAGGTCCTGGTCCTTGAAGATCTGTCTCCTGTTACTCCATGCAGCTCGCACCTGAAGCTGCCATCTCGGGTTCCAGAGAACATTGTTCCATTCCAGGCTCTGGCTCCTCATTTTCATTGTTCTCTGCCAACTGCCTGCAGGTCCTTCAGAGCATTTCCCACATGTTCCCACTGTGGTGGTTTCTGTTGTGACCTAGAGGTAATCATCCTCTCCTCTGTGCTTCCAAACATGCACTTCCTACCTCCTATATAATTCTTAAAGAGCTGGGATGATTTGTCTCCAGCTCCCTCCCTGCTGTGTATAGGCAGTTCCTGAATTCTCTGTTGGTGCAACGGTTTAACAGGATGCTTTGATATGTTTCGCGGGCGGCTCAGTATCAGCTAATTTTGCCAGTGGTGGAATATTGAACCTCTAATGTGGAAGACATGTAGAGATGGTTATAAATTGTTAATTCCTGAATAGTGTTTGTGATATTTGCAATAAACTGGAAATTTGATTAACTGTAATTCTTCCTTCACATATTTCAAATAACAGCATTTATTGTTGCCGGATAAATGTAGGAGCAGGAAAAATGACAATAATGGTTGAAGATGGTTGACATGCCCTTGACGTCGATATTGTGGGTCCTTTTTTGAGTGAAATCTGACAACCAACTCACTTAAAATTAAAATGTCAAAAATCAATTATGCTTCATTTTGCATTCAGACAAATTGAACTTTTCAAAATTTATTTGAAGCACATCGTATGTCAAAAGACACCTACTCTTATTATTTGAATACTAGAGAGATGGGAAAACATGTTCTCATTTTTAAGATTATACACAAGAAATCTTTATCTGCCATAACGAGACTGCAGATGAGCTGGATGTCTAAATATTGCTATCGTTATTGAACTCCTTACATAATACGGTTGACTTTGGCAAAGAACAGAGTTGTCTAAATTGGATAGGAGGGAAGTGCCAGAATATAGGCTACAGGGTAGAACCACACAAAGAGAAGAACTGAGACTGGGCACTGGGGGAGGGAGGAGGGAGACATAGCTAAGAGTTTAGATTTCATCAGTGAGCATAGGGCTATCTGGCTATGTTACAGAAGGAGGGCCATGACTTTCTCTGCTCCTACGCTTCTTAGAAGATCTGAAGGCTTCCCAATATGGCCAACATCTTTATTTCACGCAGGTAAATATATTTGATTTTGTAAGTTTGAAAGGAACAGCTCATCCTCTCAGGGGGTAAGTAAGTTGGTTTTTGGTAGATCTGTGAGAAATATAAGACTTAGAAGGTTGGCTTTGGTTTTCTCTCAAGATTTTGAGTATTGGTTAGTTAGTACCTGTCGGTATTAACCCCTAGTCTGGTCAACTCCTGCATAAGCTTCCATTCCAACCTGTGTTCCAATGGATAGGGTTTATTTCTCTTTCCATTTTTTCCCATCAATTCTTCCAACAGTGATCACCTCCTATATGTTAGACAGTGGGAGCATAGTGAAGAGCACACTTGTTGAGTGGAAAAGGCAGTCCTGTAGACTGAATAATTGTGTGCTACATGTGGGGGCATTATGGAGGCGACATAGATGTTAGCTGCATGCTGAAGAGGTAGTCAGCAAGGAATGCTTCTAGAATAAGTAGGAAACAAATCATGAGGTGAAAGTCCTGAGGGGAAGATTCACAATGAGTAGAATTACAGCTACTGATGAGGCAGGAGGCAGCGTCTCCCAGCCAGGAGACTGGAGAGACTGCATGCAGGTTGCAAGGGGGAGGGAATGGGGCAGGATGACATGGGTTTCAGAGATGAGCCGGGTCAGATCGCCAAAGCCTTGGTTGCTGGTTGCCTTTGGAGGGGAACGAGTCTTAATGAGGGATACGGTGTGGACATGTTTAGGAAGTCGCTTCTCATCACAGTAAAGACAATAGTTTTGAGAAGAACTAGGTCAAAGCAGTGATTGTCTGGACAGCAATTGCAAAATACTAAGACGTCACTTGGAATCCACGGAAATGTGTTTTGGATGCTGGAGAACTTGGTGTCTGCTGAGAGTCCTCTTCCTAACTGATGACCATATTCTCACTGTCCACATGTGATGGGAAGGGCACCCCTCCCCCCCCGCCCAGGCCTCGTAGGACACCAGTTCCACTGACTCCTGCCTCTAACAGCCCCTGCCTCCTATTTCCATGATATTGAGGGCTACAGTTTGGACGCTTGAACTCTGGGAGGACATGAATGTTCTAAGTATACAGATGTGGTTTAGTGCTCTTAAGACATACAGGTAAAAAGCATCAAAGGTCTGAACCATCCAAAGATAGCAGAAGTGTCTAGAAGGTGGTGTGAGCAAAGCTGGTGGATTTTAGTACATGCATCTAGGATGCTTCTCTTGGTGTGTGTTCAGTAATGATCCCAGTAGCCCTCATTTTCAGTTTTCAACATTAAAGACACACACAAAATACAGCAGTTTCAGATAACATCCCATTTATTATTACTGATGTGATTTGTTGTGATTTCTTTTTGACTACAACCTCATAACTTCCTTCATCGTGGTCGGGAAGGTTCACTCTCTTCATTTGCAGGTGCATCTTTCTTCCTAGATTTTCCTTTCGAGTTTAAATACAGTTCAGCTATATTAGACTCCACATCATCAGCCATGTAGGTTCTAATCATCTTCGTGGGGTTTTTGTATAGGGAATATTTTAGCTCCTTAACAAAATTATATTGAATTGAATGATCTGTGTTTCTCTGGCCTAGAATATTAGTTCGATAAATAATGATCTGATATCGTTCTATTTTAAGCCCTATATGATTGTTAGGCTACTTCTGAATTTATTTTATAATGAAGATGAACAGCTTTTTCTGCTTTATTTTATAGAACTTGAAGCATAATATTTTCATTTGAAATCAACGTAGAAGCTCCGAATACCTACTTGGCTTTTATTATATGTAAATGGACCATATTAGTCATTGCAATGACTTATTTGCTACCGGGTCATCAATTCTCTATTAGGAAATTATTCAGATGGGAAGATACTGACTCCAACAGCAGCGACAAGGACTGCGTCGCCGCGAGAGGCAGTGGACTGTTTCATGTGCTGTTGCATGTTGTGTGGTGAATGCGCTCTACCATTTGTTCTTTATGGTTGTGTTTGGAGCCCCAGAGCCGCTGTGCTCCTGCATCTTGTTTTTCCCTCCATCTAAGAGCAACTGGCTCATTAAAAAAGTCAAAGAACTGCTAAGAACAAGTCTAAGCACCTTGCGGTAACAGAACAAAGCAACAAAAGTGGGCGAGTTTACAGAGCCTGTTGATCAGCAGAGCAAGTCAGGTTGGAACAGTCTCTTGTCCTTCCCCGTTCTTCTGAGGTGGCTGCGGATGCACAGATGCTCTTCTCACTGGTGTATTTTGTCAGCTGTCCCATTAGAGATTGAAGCCATTCTGGTAAAGATGTGAAAAGCGCACGGCAACAGCAGCAACAAGAGCTACACAGGCTGAGAGTCAGGTAAGTTTTCTGTTTCTCATGAGAAGTTGCCACAGAGTGAGCTTCCTCAAGCAGCTTCCATGTGTGATCACAGTTTGCCAGATACAGGAGTCTGGATGGGACCAAATAGATGCTTTTCCCAGCATCTCATGGAGTCTGGACCAGGCTGCATTCTCACCTGGAGAAAGATTCCTTCCCTGCTCATTCAGGTTCTGGGAAAATTAGTGTCCTCATGGCTGCATGAGCGAGACCCTGGCAGTCTGCAACTGTCCTCTGTGGTGGCCTGAAGCCCCGTGTTCGCTTCTCCAGGGCGGCTGGTCACCTGTTCCTCCCCACACATGGGGTTTCTTTCCTCAGACAGTGTTGTCTTTCCACTGAGTGAGTTTGCCTGAAAGCTCAGTCCCTTCCTCCCCCCCAGTTTAAGTGATCCCTTTTTAATTAGTCGCAGACAGCTCATTCAGGATTTAATCACATGGGCAAAATTCCTTTGCCTTTGTCACATTGCTCTGGCTCAAAGTAAGCCACAGAGTCTACCCCCAGCCAAGGGGAAGGACCGTAGAGGGTGAACACTGGGGAACAGGAGTCATTAGGGTCGTCCTAGAACCATTGCACGAGAGAGCTTTATTTTACGGCATTTTACAACATATTCATAATGTTTTATTAGAGAGTTACATATCTATATCTATATAGCTATAGCTATATATCTGTCTACATCTATCTACATCTATCTATATATTTATCTACATCTATCTATATATATCTATATCTATAGATTTGTACATCTATCTATAGCTATATTTATATATATCTATAAACAATCCAAATGCCCCAAGACAGATGACTGGATGAAAAAGATGTGGTCTATAGACACAATGGAATATTACGCATCAATAAAAAATGACAAATTTGAGGTTTTTTTTGGTAACATGGATGTACCTAGAAGAAATCATACTGGCAGAAACAAGTCAGAAGGAAAAAGACAGAAACCAAATGGTTTCACTAATATATGGACAACCAAACCAAATATATATATACTTTCTGTGTATACTTTCTATAGTCAATATAAATGTTTAAGTAAAAACATACAGTGGGGAAGAATTAGGGTTCATAGTTAATTTTTTGAGCTGAGTGTCCAGTATTGTCAACTTTGATACAGAGAAGTTGGGGCTCACTGATTTCAACTTCTAAAACTTGGGGGCTATAATGGGCAAGGTTTATTTGATTGATATTTTTAATACCATCCACATTTGATGATATATCTAGAAAGGTCTCCATCACAGTATTATAAAAACAATATATATATATGTGCAATCCATTTTAAAAAATGAAATTAAGAAAAAAAATCTATACATCTATATATCTAATCTATATCTGTATATCTAATCTCTCTCTACATATATCTCTACATCTATATATCTTGGTGTGAGCAAAAGGGACAGTTGCTAAAGATTATGGAAACCAGTTATGTCCAAAATGTCCTGGCCTGGGCTTTTAGCTTGCATCGTGTTGCCTGTCTATCTCACCCCCTGACTAGGCCCTCAGGGCTTGGAAACTGGCTCACTTGATGTCCCAAATAAGTCACCCTCTCATTGTAAAAAGCCCGCACCGTGCTTACCCCTGAAAACTTTTCCTTTCCTGTTCTCGTCATGTTGCAACTAAAATCACCCATGTTGCAGTGGAGTTCAGATGCCTTTCTCAGGAGAACTAGCAATGATTCTGTGTTTCTGAGATCATTTTTAGAAATATTTCTCGTCTCCACTTTCACCTGGACTTGCTGATCTTGCATAGACCTGCACCCCAGCTTTCTTTGCATCGGGAATCATGGATTGCACTTTCCTGCATCTCTGTTCTGGCATCAGCATCGGTTCTTCTATCTTCTATTTAGTGCAGAACCGGCCACAGAGTAAGCACTTCATAAAGGAAGCTGAAATGAGTGGGTGAGATGAAAATGGGCTCAAAGAGCAATAATAATGACAGCAAAATAGAGGAAGGGAAAGCAGTTGGGACGGAGTGCAAGGCCATCATTTCACAGGGCTCGCTCGCCATCATTCCCCACCCTGTGATCACCAGCAGAATCCTAGTGCCTTCACCACCCCTTTGATGAGTGACTTCTTTGACACAATTTCCCTACCACGCCCCCTTTCTTCCTGCAGCCGCTCAGTTTTATAGCCTCAAATTTTGCCTTTGGTTTGCTCATTTAATTGTTTTGTGTATGGCTCACACCTGAGTGCAATCATACAGTGTTGGTCATTCCTTTTCTATGTTAGTTCACTAGGCCTCATACTCTCCAGCTCCATCCATATTGTTGCAAGTCAAGATCTCAACTTTTAAAAAAATATACAGCTACACAGCAAGACCCAGTCCCCAAAAATAGCTGGGCATGGTGGCGCATGCCTGTAATCCCAACTACCTGGGAAGCTGAGACTGGGGATTGCTTGAGTCTGTGGTACCCCGGGCAATGTGAGCCTGCAGTTCCATGGGCAAAAATAGTGAGACCTAGTCTCAAAATATATATATATATATATATATATATAGGAAGGGAAAGCAGTATATATATGTGTATATATATACATATATATATGTATATAGCTGAGTAGGATTCCACTGGGTGCACCCCAATGCATCATCTTTATCTCTTGTCTGTCAATGGATACCAGCTCTGTTTCCAACGCTTGGCTCCTGTGAACAATGCTGGGGTGAACACTGATTCATTGATCTCCTAGTGTTTTCTTATTCCCTGTTGAGATACCTCAAAGTAGTATTTATTTTTTTGTTTGTTTATTTATTTATTTTTTAGTAGTATTTGAAGTTGATGGCTTAGGATTTTTTTTTTTCTTAACAGAGAACTCAGAACTCTCTCTCTGGATCGGTGTGAGTAGTAGTAAATTTTTCATAGAAAGTTCTCCACAAAGACTATAAACTCTGAAGCCCAATCCCAGGTTGGAATCCTTACTTTACCACTCATTAAATCACTTAATTTCATTGTGTCTTGGTTTGTGGTTATCACCTTCGCATCTGTTCGCCAGTTGGCTTTGAGTCTCACATGAGCTAGCTAACATCACATGCTTAGCATGGAGGCTGGCCTGTCGTAAGCACATGGTCAATGCTGGCTACTTTTATCCTGTAGGGTAACAATAACTGAAATCTCCCGGGGTGAAGTGAGCATTTTTACAACATGGGAATCAACATTTTCCATGCTTTTAACTAGTATTGCTCTGTGTACATGATTATGGTTAATACCATTTGTCTTGTCAGATTAAAATTTTAAAACAATAAACCATTTTTTCCCCAAAAAGCATTTCTTGTGACACCAGAGATTCCAGTCAGTATTGCAAGCTTAGCACGTGGAAGTCTTGCCTCAACGGATGGAAAAATTGAATCCAATTTCAAATCCCAACCCAGATTCATGTTTGTGTTGCTTTCCTTCCCCTGTAAGACAAGAATGGGTGTCTCTGCAGCATCTAAGAAATTTAAAAACCCATATACAGCCCTGAGATCGCCACCCACCCCTGCCCGTGGTCATGAATATCACAAATTCTTTAAATCTCCCAAACACGAGATAAATGTCACACCATTCTATAAATTGACTTTATGAAGCATTGTGAGCCGAGCCTCTGACATTCACACCAATGTTTCCATAGTAACTAATGTGTTCGGAAAAGCAGGAGGAGACAGAAAACAAAGGAGATGATCCAAACACCAGCGATGCCTCTGCAAGGGAGAGCGAAGATTCTATCAACTTCCAAGCGCTGCTTCTGGCAGTGGCCAGGCGTTCTCACTCGCAGGGCCTCTTCCCCTGCTGTCTGTCTGACTCAGAGAGGGTCCTCCCAGAGTGGACCCCTAGCTTGGCCAGTTCTCCACCTGGTCCACTAGGACCTGACTCAGCAAGCCTGTTTGCATGAGTCCCGCCTCCCTTTGTCTTCATCAGACTTTTTTCTCTGTGTTGAGGATCCTGTTACCTTAGTAACAGCAAAGTCATGTGTGCCTGTCACTGAAATGTCAAAAAAAAAATGCCGTGTCAAGTCCATATATAGAAAAGTTAGAAACAGGATGGACGCTTTGGTGATGAAAGGTTGGCCAACGCTGGGGTGATGGGTGCGAGCCCGTGACCCATGTGGAGGTCCTACTTCGCAGTGACATTAAGGGTTCCCCATTCGGCTCATTGAAAACCAGGTCTGAGTTGTTTCCATCTCCTGGCTGTTGTCAATAGTGCTGCGACAAACCTCCAAGTGCAGGTATCCTTTTGGTGTCCTTTGGGTAGATCCCCAGAAGAGGGATTGGTGGGTAATGGTAGTTCCATTGTCAGTAGTATGAGGGTCCACACAGCTTTCCATAGTGACGGGGCCAGTTTACATTCCCACCAGCAGTGTGAGAGTGTTCCTTTCTCTCCAACATCTTCGCCAACACTTGTTGTTGCCTATGTTTTTGATTTGGGCCCTTCTTACTGGTGTAGGATGGTATCTCAGTGGTTTTGATTTGCATTTCCCTGATAACTAGTGATGTTAAACATTTCAGGTGGTGGGGTGGAATGTACTCCAGTACTCTGGGGAATGTAACAATGCTATACACACACACACACACACACACACACACACACACACACGTATGTATGTAAACTTTCATGCTTAAATATGCAAATGACAAAAAGACTAATAGAAAGCAAGCAAGCAAGCAAGCCAGCCAGGTTTGAATTCGTTCTTCTCTTGTGATGCCTAGAGCATGTTTTTTTCTTACTCAAGTTCTTCCAAAAACTGCTATGAAAATGTGTTCAATCCCTCCCGCTGTTTCAAAGCTAGGTCAGGGAAATGGCCACAGGGGACATTTTTTTTCAGAATCTTTGTTGGGGAAATAACACTTGCAAGGATCTGACACCTGTAGTAAGGAAAACGACAGCCCCTGAAGAGCTCCAGACCTGTGAGGGGGTCACCTGCCTTGCAGAAAGGGCTTTGCAGATGTGGTGACGGATCTTGAGCTACCAAGAGTATCTTGACTGACCCAGGTGGAGCGAATGTCATTGGAAAGATCCTCGTCAGGGGGAGGCATGAGACAGAGGTCGATGCATCTCCACAGAAGCTCAGGTCGCTTTTAGATGCTGGAGAGCGCGAAGAAGGGCTTTCTCCCTAGAACCTGCAGAAGCAACGCACCTTGGTTTCAGCCCTGTGAAACCAGCATTAGATGTGCCACCAGAGCTGAAAGAGGGCAGAACAGCAGCTGGAAGCCACCAAGATGGCGGGGATGTGCTAGAACAGCGGTGGGCAAATGATAGCGCTCGCTCCGCCATCTCTGGCCCCGCTGACTCATTTGAGGCAACCAGAGTCATTATTTATTCTCTTGTCTGAGCAACTGTCACGAATCAAGGGACGGGGGGGGGGGGGGGGGGGGGGGGGGGGCGGAACCTCCCTGGTGGCACCAAAGGGACCTTAGATCCAGGCACCAGGAGGGCTCTTGTGATGACAAGCCCAGCTGCTGACGTGACAACAGGTGATGACAGACCTTTGAAGAGGCGGAGAGGTCAAGTGCAGGCGCCAGGGAAGAAGTTTTCCTTGAGAAAGAGACGTCTTGGACTCACTGGCCATCTCGCGACACAAGTGTGACCTGTGACTGTTGGCTGGGCAGGTTGGTCTCCCTTAGAAGCTACCCACATTTCGAGGTCTCCAAGCTGCCTGTCACCCCCAGCTTGTCCACCCAGCATCCTTCTGGGAGCTCAGAATCCGCAGCCCTTCTCACAGCTGCTGCTTCGAGAGGGTTTCTTTTGCTCCAATTATTTCACGTTAACGTGCAAGTTGTTAAGCTGCTGATTGTGTGGTTTTAGCCAATGCGTGGAGCGACCCCGAGGGAATCATATTATTTTCATTTTACAGATGCAGAAACAGAGATGTGGCGCCTGGGGAGGGAGCTGCAAGGCGTGCAGGTGGCTGAGCTGGGCCTGAACGCAGGTATGGTCTCTGTTTTCCACTGCTGCCCTGCTGGCATGCGCGTTAACGGCCTGTCTTCCCTCTGGTCCTCAGCCCTTTATCCTCTGAGCTCTAGTGAGGCCCTCATGGTCACTCACACAGAGGGACAGAGGAGGGGTGAGGAGGGTGGAACGTTGAGAGACCAGAGAGAAGGAGGGGTCTTTTGGGGACCCCTGACCTCTAGACATTAATGCTTTAGATAGGAATCCACATTCCTGCTATGAGCCCCTGAAGTCACACACTCCCAGAGCTTTATGTTTTCTTGCCCTCCTCATTGTCTGAGGCAGATCCTCAGCCAGCTCGCAAGCCTCCTGTTGTGCACTTGCTGTGTCCCATTGTGATGGACCAAATATTTGTCCCCTCCATCCCCCCAATTCACATTTGGATCCCTGCTCCTCAAGCCCCAGGGTGACAACATTAGGGGGAATGGCTTTGGGGGGGGGCTGGGGAGGTGATTAGGTCTGGAGGTCTCAAGGGTGGAGTCCTTTATGATGGGATTGTCATCAGTGTGACAAAGAGAGATGAGACAGATGATTTCCATCAGCCACTGAGGCTGCAGCTAGGTAGCAACTGTCTGGAAATGAGGAAACAGCACTTCCAGAGCCTAGCCAGCCTGCGCTGGGTCTTCCCAGCCTCCAGAACTTGGAGACACAAAAGTTTTTATGTCATTCAGTCTGAGGTATTCCTTCAATAGCAGCCCAAACTCAGATACCCATAATCCCCTCTGCCATGGCTATGATGGGATGTCACTCCCATGATGAGGTTTCCAACAGTGGACTTCCGGTGAGTCAAAACAGGGATGACCCTGGTGTGTCTAATCGGGTCAGATTTTAAGAGAGATTGACCAGATGACGGTGTCTGGCAGGGACCATGTGGCAACATACAGAGTGACTGTGGAACTGACAGGATCCCCTAGCCAAGAGCTAGCGAGACTTTGGGGACCTCAGTCTTAGCCTTTGGGGACCAGAAGTGGAAGACTTCTGACAAAAGCGTGGGCCCTATTACTGCCAGAGTTGGGGGTGGGTTTTCTCCTGGTGGAGCCTCCAGGTGAGGAGGCAGGCAGCCAACACCTTCAGAGTGGCCATGCCAGGCACTGTGAAAAGAACCAAGTTCCCAGATGCCCAACCTGTGGACGCTGAGATTTGTTGCTTTAAGCCTTTAGTTTGTGGCTTGTGACGTGGTGATGGGAGATGAATCCATCTTTCTGAAATTCAAATCAAAGAGGAAATCAGTCTCAGTGGGCCTTGGCAGAAAACACGCAGGCCCAGCCCCGGTCAGAAGCTGTTTGAAAAGTTAAAATCATAAAACACCTGTTGAAAAACCCCCTGAAGGTGAGAGGCGCTTCCCCACTGCTCCAAGGTTTGTTTTTACCCAGAGGCGCCCCTGCTGGTTTGCCAACTGAGCCCTGTCACGCCCCGTGGGTGGGTTTTAGGCGAGGGGTGGGGGGTAACTCAGGAAGCTTGTCTTGAGCCCTGTCTCCACCTGCCAGCTCTTCAGCTTACAGGGAGGCCTTCCAGGGTGTAGGTGCTCACTGTGCAGATGGTTTCAGCAACTATTATCACCTCAGGGTTGTGCCCACGGGGCTTCTGGTGTGGAAGGGCAACAGAAATGCCCTCAGGGAGGGGAGAGGGGAGTCTGTAGTCATCCAGGTTCAGCTGGAGGGTCAGCTGAGGTCATTTCTTTTTGCTGACTCCTGGAAGAGTCTCCTGAAGAAAGTCTCTCTGATAACTCTGATCCGTTCCTTTCAGGCTAACTGTGAGGTAAGCATCTTCTGGGGGGGGGGGGAGAGTCCTGATGCCTCTGGAAGCCCAAAGTATTACGACAAAACGAACAGAGAATATTTAGTTCCCAAAGTGTCCCTGGAAGGTTGCAAGGGCTGGAGGGAGCCCCCCTCACAGACTCCCGTGTGCTTTCAGGGGACAGTTTTCTGGCGAAAGTGGTCAATTTTCTGGCGAAAGTGTGGGTACCCTTCAAAGAGGCAAGGCTTTTCTCAGGAAGGCTTCTCTGAAGGTTCTGTGACAGCACTAGGGGTGCCCCCTCAGACAGGCAGAGGGTTCTGCTTCCACTGCTCCCACCTCTTCGAGGAATTCAGGACATGGTTCCTTCAATCATTCATCAAATTCCTACTGAGCTGTTACCTAGAAGACTAGACTTTGTGCTGGGGGGGGGGGTCCCCAGAATCACCAGTACTCTGTACTGTAGGAGGGGTGAAGCTGACGTAGACAGAGGTCCCATTTCCTGAAGGCTGGGCTAAGAGGTCTGCTTGTGTGATCTTATTCATGTGCAAGTCCCTCCTACTCAAACATGCTCCCCCAGGAGACACAGAATGAGCACTTCTGGGGCGTCGGACTTTGCCTGGTGCCTCTGGGGCATTTGCTACATAGCAGAGACCTCAAGGCAGAATTTTAAAAAGTTTATTTTTACTGTTCACGGTCTTTGTTATTCATCCAGAAAAGCTGCTTTAGCTCCACTATTCATGCTTTGGAGCTCAGAAACACAGGCCATGGAACGTCCATGGAAATCACCCCAAAGAAATTATTTACACCCCCAAGTAATTAAGCACTTTGAAAGATGCCCACCTCCCTCATGTCCTCAACGTCCTTCATCATACTGTCCGTGGAAGCCTGCATCTTTCCCCGCTCAGTCACAGTCAACTTAGAGAAACCTGCAAACCTCACCCCTCCTCCCAGGAGACAACCCAAGCTCCAGCCACGAGAATTCCCAGAGTTTGAGCAGGTCACACTGCTCTGTTTCCTCAGAGCATGGAAGCCAGGGGAGTTCTCCTTGGGCGCTCAACGCCAACGTCCTCCCAGGCTGAAGGAGAATCTGGTCTAGGCACATTCTCTGGGCGTCAGTGAATGCACAGCCAGCACTGACCAGGGGGCCTAGACAGCGTGCCATTTCCATTTCTTTAGAGGCGGAACCCACAGCCAGGGAGCTGGAGAAACTCCTGCCCCATGCCCAGTGCCCACACTCCCCTGCCCATGAGATCTCGCTGGGGGCGCCTGGCTCCTGTTGCCAGGAGCAGATCAACCGTGGGTACCCTACCCCCTGGAACCTCACCCTCAAGACCTGCCCAGGTGCCCACTGTGGCTGCCTTGGCTGCCCTTTCTCAGATGCTTGGGGGGTGCCCTCTGTTGGTTCTCAGGGGCACAGCAGGCACACCCCAGAAACGTGTGCAGCAAGGAAGGAACGCTGCTGGAGAGGGAAGAACTGCTGCCTCCTACCGGCTGTCCCAAGGTCACTTCACGTGGCACCTGGACACCGCCTGAGAGTTTCAGTGGTGTCCTTCTAGACCCTTTTAAGAAATTGGGGCTGGGGGCCAGCGTTCGCTTTGGGGAGAGGGGCGCAGCCAGCTGCGAGGAGCTTGCATGAGCCATTGTCCCCTTGGTTTGGAACCAGAGCTTAGGGAAGCTGGCAAGGCCGAGGTTCTGGTCACTTTGTGTCCCTGTCGCGTTGGGGACTCACGTGGCTTCTGGATTGCGGGGCAGAAGCTGTGAGGTAGGGGTGACCGAATTGAATTGCTTCCTGTGTCTAGAACCTTCCTTTCCAATCCTGACTCCCAGCACAGCTGAGCTCTCGGTGTGCACGAGGAGGTTTGTGCAAGAAAAGCACATCCCACTGATATTTGGGTGTGCTCCACGCATCATCGAGGATGAGTAATTGTGCTGTTCGTGCGCACCAAACCGACGTATTTCAGTTTGTAGCCACTTAAAAAAAAAAGCCACAGCATTCATTCACAGCCAAGGGAGATTCACAGTTAAGAAAAGTCTCAATGCTCTTATTTGTTTGTTTCTTTATTTTATTTTACATCGTTATCTACCCTGGGGTTCTCCTACCACCTTATGACCCATGAACCATGGTCTTAGTCTTTTATGTCCCTCCCACTCCTAGTTTCCCCCTCCCCCCTCATGCTCTGTGCTTCAATTTTGCTGAAAGCTAGTTTAAAATTTTTCTTGTCTGTTTGTTTTCCCTTTATCCCTCATAAGTGAGACCATCTTGAATTTCTCTTTTCTTTCTGGTTTATGTCTGCTAACACGATTCCTTCTAGCTCCATCCATGTTGCTGCAAATGACCTAAGTTTGTCTTTTTGATTGCTGAATAATATTCCATCGTGTATATATACGGCAAGTTTCCATACCATTCATCTGTTTTGGGGCATTTGGGTTGCTTCCATATCCTGCCTATTGTAAATAGTGCTACAATAAGCATCTAGAATAGGTGTCTTTTTGGATTAGAGTCTTTGTAACCTTTGGGTAGATTCCTAGAAGTGGGATTGCTTCTTCATGCTCTTTATAGAAGTGGTGGCTTTGTTCTGGTCTGCACATCAAGGACTTATGGGGCTCTTCTGCTTCTACCCCCCCCCCACTTCCACCCCCTTAACCCTAGCCTTCATTTATATTTATTTTTATATATTGAAATCCAAACACATCCTCTACTTGATTAATCTCTAGCTCTGAAGTTCTGACAGGAAGTACTTATCTTTTACTTCTCCCACTGGAAAGTATTCCCTAGATTCGGAAACTTAGCTCTGTTTATTAGGAATGAAGTGTAAAAAGAGAGGGCAAAAGAAAAATAAAGGAGAGATGCTGAATTCATCCGGAAAGACAGGGCAAATCATCTCCTAGTCTAGACATTTCGTTTCTCTTCAGGAGTGCTGGTGAGTATGGTTTGGAGAGGGTAGGTCTTGGTTCCCATGAAGGCCTCCAAAAGCAGGTCAGGATATTTGATTTGAAACTACATTTTTTTAAATATAATATTCAGCTTGTCTCTAATCATTGTCTTGCAGATATTGAACACAAGCTTTTAATCCCTTCGACCAAAATGTTTTGCATTCATTTGAACACTTCCAAATTGAAATTCGGAATTAGTATTCATTGAAAATGGGTTTGACACAAAGAAAGGAACATGAATGAAACCCTCTAAGCCTTCTTTGCATTTCTAAGTGCCTGTTTAGTTCTTCGGGAAAGTCATTGTTATTGGTTTAGGGAAGATGTATTCAATTCCCAAGTGCACCTCCAGAGGGCACAGCTGTCTCAAAAAAAATTGTTTTTTTGACGTTCCTTCAGTTTTGCTTCGTAAAGGGACGCTTTGGTCTGAAAATGTGATGTCTGCTATCCACATGTGAAATCTTTTTTGCCTAGTGCATTTTCTGTTCTTTTAGAGTTATAATACTCTGTTATTTTTAGTCCTGGTTGAACTTTTACATATTTTTATGTTTTTTATAAGTCAAGATGTAAATGGCTCATTCTTCTTAACATCCCCAACTTAAAAATCTTTCTGATTCTGTTAGTTCTCCAGTTTTGATCATTTCAGATATATTCAAACTGTACCCTTTATTTAAAAAAAATGTGGACTTTTATTTACCACAGCCTAGCTTTGTATTCCCAACAGATTGCACTCAATTGCCATCGTCTTCATAAACATAAAGTATGAAATATGCTATATTTTCCTTCTAAGATTATTTTGAATCTCGTGCCCAACATGTCTTTGTAGCATCCGCTATTCTGTTCAGAGGAAATGCTTTGGAGGGTTCATACTCCTGGAACTATGCGCATCTGGGGGATTTATTTGTGCAACATCAAAATTTATGGTGACTTTTTATTTAAAAATGCTTTTATTCATCTACAGAGGAGGGAAAGTTGACATGAATTTGCTCAGAAAAGAATGGGGTTATTTTCTTCTAGAATGTACATGAAATGATTCCCTCACTCCCTCCTTTGTCTCAGCCATCTCTGCTGTGTTTAGTTTGAAATTGAATCCTGTAAAGCTAAAATTTAAAAACAGGGAGAACTAGAGACTCACGCAAACAGTTGACACATATTTCTTCCCTGTGTTTTCTTTCAGGCTTTTACTTGCTGCTCACTTTGGGCTTTTTTGCTTTTCCTGTTATTTTTCCCCCCCACACAAAGAAACTGGCAACAGGGTGTGAAAGGAACTGTTTGTAAGTATTTAAAACTGCTTAACATCTATTTATATGAAAACGCTTTTTAGGTTTTGGAAGCTTATTTCCATGCTGGCATGGGAAATTTTGGAAACTAATACAGGGTAGGTGTTGAAAGTGTTTAGCTTTCATATTTGCTTCGTATAAAATGGGAAGGAGCTAGAGCAGACACTGAAACAGAATGTATTCTGTCAGAAACCAGCTTAAGGGTGTCAACTAAGCATGTCTTAGATCCAAGAGGGGTCTTGATGAACCACCCTGAAAGTCAGGTGAAGCCGGAGATGAGATGTTCAGGGCTAATGGGTCTGGCACTGAAGTATCATTAACAAGTCCATGAATTATCCATCTTCGATTTCAAGTCAGAAAAACTTAATGTTGGTTTAACAATTTACTCCTTGGATTTGTGCATTAATTCTGCACCCTTAGGAGCTGGTGGAAGACGTTTGATGACAAAACACCCATCTCATATCTGCATTTTCTGTTGCATCCTTCTCCCTAGCCTAGCATTAGACTGAAAGTCCTTCCACAAGGAGTCATGGATTAGTATAAGCCTATGGACTGGTTGGCCAGGATCCCCTCCCAGGAGAGCAGATTCTTGAAATTTTGCAGCGTGGGTGAAATCTGAAGTCTGTTCTCCACCAGGTTTCCATGGGGCTCCCAGCGCTTTCCGCATTTCTGGGGTGAATGGAAGTGCTACTGTCGTCTGATAGGTGATTGGCAAGAAATTTGTCACAAGTATTTGGGATTTTTTGGGTGCTGCCCTTCTGAGTGAGACAGCAAATCTGAAGAAAAGAGAGTGGCAAGGATTCAAGTGAGGTTGCAGTTATGGAGAACATTCAAAATGGAAGTGTCACGAGACCCAATGCTATAGCGGCATAGAGGTGATGAAAATAAAGTTGCTGCGGGAGAAGCTTTCTCAGGTGTTCAGAAGAGGGCTCTTGTGAGGCACCTTGAGAACTGTAGGTGGAGAAGGCCATGTAGATCTTGGGAGGAAGTCTGCTCCCCTAGTCTGGAGAATGCAGGTGATTGCGAGTCATGAAGGCACTGGGGCCTGAGAACAGCTCTTTGTCCTTTTTGACTCATTGAAGAAGGAACCACTGCTTCCCGCCTAGGACTCAAGAAAGTGGTCTGTCTGATGTTCATCTGTCCAACCTTGAAAGAGCTGGAGAAGGTGGGAGGACTGTCTCCAGTGCCCTGAGCCTCCCCCGACCCTCTGCCCACCCCTGTCCAGATGTTGATGTTATAGAACTTCGCTCACTCATCTCAGGACATTTTCACTTTGAATATTCTACGTAACTTCAGCTTCCTTTGAGTCCTTGCCACTCTCTTTCCCTCAAATTTATTGTCTCATTCAGAAGAAGGACAGCAAAAATTCTAAGTACTCGTGCTCAGTTTCTGGCAAGCCACCCTTCAGATGACCGTTGCCCATCCATTCACCCCAGGAATGCTGGCATTGTTCATCATTCTACCTGCAGTCCTGCGCCATCAAAGTTGATCAACACTTCAGAGTCTTAGAAAACATTCCTCTCCTCTCAGGGGATGTGGGTATGCAGAGGTCTTGGGAATGGACCTGTGGGCTCTCTAACCTTGCGAGAAGGTTCCATGAAGTGACCCTTAAAGTTTCCTGCTAGTGAAAATGTGGTGCGATTCTGGGCTGGTGTTTAGACTCATTTCAGTACAATCAGAGATGGTTTTGCAAATGCTTGCGCCTCACTAGGAAATGTGAGGTGATGACTAAGGGAAAACATGGCCCTATTATTACGGGGATCTATTCCCACCACGGGTCTTGTTTCCAGACCTATTGGCCCAGGGACATGTGTTAATTACATGGGTAGTTGCGATGTTCCATCTCTGACCGTTGAGTCTCGTTTGAAATGTTTATAATTCGAATCCCATTAGCAATGCATTCAGTGTGCTCATGTTGTCTGCAAGACTTTAAAAATAAAGCTCTGTGCAATAAATGGGCCTTTGGTAAAGTGAATCATAACCTGGTTTTGAAAGTCTGCCTGTTGTTCTATCTGCTTTGC
This sequence comes from Uropsilus gracilis, assembly GCA_004024945.1. NCBI lineage: Eukaryota > Metazoa > Chordata > Mammalia > Eulipotyphla > Talpidae > Uropsilus > Uropsilus gracilis. The sequence continues at coordinate 2,518 of PVHY01003167.1, read as the reverse complement.
TGAAACTCTGGCACAGTTGCAGAATGTTAGGGTAAATACAGCGCTCATCTGTTCTCAATTGTACGATTCAGTTTGGAATCTATATTAAAGGTTTTTTTTTTTCCTCCCAGTTACCACCACATTTTCCGAAGATGATTCAATTGTTTAGAAAAGGTCAGTAAGCCAATAGTTCCTAGTTTTTCCTTCTCAACATCAAGGTACCCCTCTGGTTGCCAGTCGATGGCTAATTCTGGGTTGCTGGTGGACTGTCACTCATTGGTGATGTTTGAGAAGTGTTCAAACAACAGTACCTTCCCTTGGTGACATTGCGTGAGTGTTAGTCCACCTAGTGCCAGCCTGACCTTACACCATCAGTCTCTAAAAGCCAGCTCAGCACCATGGGGTTTAACCCCCGTGGCCTCCTGATGGCGCTAGAAGGACATTTGGTAGGCAGGGAGCGCTCACAGGTGTGGCTGGCAGAAAAGATACAGGGATGCGCTGAAAAATCACATCCAGCCTCGCCAAGTCTGTTTGATTACATTTGCTGTGATGAGGACAGAGCCCGACCATGTCTCTTAGGCTTCAGAAAGTGGTTTGGGACTGGCACCTACTCCCCTGTTTGTTAATTCCTCAGGTGACACTTTCAAGTCCGAGTGTTTCAAGCCGCTCAGTCCCGGAAAGCATGAGTTTTGACTCTTTGATCTCGTAAGAAAAATCCAATTGTTTTTTATCTTGCAGTTCATGCCAGGGGCTTTTGTTCCGTCTTCGTTTTGGTGGGTATTTTCTTTTGCAAGCCCAAGCGATGGTGGGGAGGGAGGTCCTTTAGGATATTGGGATAACATAAATAGCAAGCTGGTCGAATTACAAATATAGCAGAGCGAGTCTTAAGAGGTTCGAGCAGAAATCAGTTACGGTTATCAAGCTGGAGGACTGTTTTGCATGGTTCACAGAGCTGTTTTTTCCCTGCCATGTGTGTAGCATGGCTCTACCATAAAAATCATCTCCTGTTTGTTGAGTTCTGGACACGTTTCACTTAGTTAAGGTCCCCTGTGTCATCCCCTCCCCTTACCCCTCCAAGTCCTCCTGGTGGTTTTTGACCTCTCCAGCTCTCTAATGATGTTACTTGGAAAATTAATGACAGCCCGAAAAAGCAAAAGCAATTGCAAGGAAGAAGAAGGACCAGGACAATAACCATGAACCGAATTCTCTAGACTGCTCCCAGCATGGCAGAAAAGACCAAGAACTTTCTTTTCTTCTGTATAAAAGCTGCCTTTACCTTTTCTTCTCTTTTCAGATCTTTTTCTTTCTGTTCTTGACCTCCTTGCAGCTTTCCGAGTCTTATCCTGCATGGCTATTTTAACTTCTTCTTCTTCATGAATAAGCCAATGTCACTGTTACTGATTTGCTGTTGGTGAAGTAGGGGTTTTGCGGTGGTGCTCTTGGAGATGTTAGCGTCAGACCCATTTTGAAAGTCCTTTTCTTTTTCCTCTATTGAATCTGTATTTTCTCAGAGCCAAAATGTTTGGCCTATTCATCACGGCTGGTTTTATTTATTTATTTTTTTAAAGGATAATTGAAAGTTGTTCTACAGATACAGCTTTAGAAAAAATCATGTTTCTCCATGGAAAACAACCACCCTGCAATGAGAGCCCAATTCAATCAGACCAGAGCAGATGCATAAAGTGAAGCTGACATCCTAGAAGGAGCTGGAGAAACTCTCCTGGTCCCATGTCATCCATCTGGGTCATTTCAGTGCTAAATGACAGGCTCAAGAAGACAAATTTTGAAATTGATTTTTAAGACTGCCTGTAAAAGAAGACTGAAATGAATATTAAGTGATTTCTTTGGGGCTGTCAGAAATAATAACGGTAGAAGGACCAGCCCAATCTTGCTGCTGATGGTTGCAGGGTCAGGTAACGTAGGATAAGCGAACGCTGGAAAGGAAGTTCCACCCTTGATTATAAGAAATGTTAATGAAGAGAAGGGAAAAGAAAGAGCAAAGGAAGCAAATAGGAGTAGGTCTGAACTGGGAAGGAGAGAGGAAGAAGTATGGCATCCCCGTGGGGGAGTTAAGACAGAGATCCCAGGATGGGGGCCCACAGAACCCCATTTCTGAAGGAATGGGCTGCAGGAGGTATTCTGGTGCTGAGCCTGCTTTCATCTGGACATATCATCCTCTCTCCCATCACCCTCCCAACCAGTAGCTGTGAGCATCTCTCAATACTGGCTGGCTAGAGCGGGTCTTTAGGCTGGCTGTTGAACAAGCCCATATGGTTGGGAGGATTGGATTCATGTCTTTGATCTCATTAGCACCATGTTGGAACTGATAGAGTGAACTAATTAATACAGAAATGCACTGGGTGTTCGTGGGGATTTGGAGTCAGTTTCCCTAAAATCACCCATGTCAATGACCACAAGTCCACAAACACCAAGATTTGGAAGAAGACCTGGCAGGAATTAAAAACAGATAGAGGGTATGGGGAAACTGAATAAAAACAGAAAATAACCAGATTGCTAGGATTGTGCTTTTCTAGGAGAC
>PVHY01003166.1:99365-112503 GCA_004024945.1 Uropsilus gracilis | reverse complement strand
GAGGGTGGGGGGGTGAATCCTGGTATTACAAAGACATGAAATGTATATATATATATAAACTATTTGATTATAAAAAATTTAAAAAAATTCTAGAAAAAAAAAAACAAAAAAAACCAAATAAGACAGCAGAAAAGGAAAACTTAAGAGAAAGAAATATGGGGGGGGATGGAAATTTGAATTAGTGCTTAATACAATTTCTTTCTTTTTTACATAACACAATGTAGGGATGACGTTTAAACTTTTAATTGGGTTTCTTATTATGAAGGGTTAGTTGCTAATGTGCCAAAAAGGTCCTATGAAATAATATGATGGGAATAAATCCTTAAAATATCATAGACATAGCATAAATACAAAATCCTTTCCCCCTCTCTATTCTAGTCCAGTGCAATTTCTGGCAGGCAAGAGTTCATTTTTCAAATTCACCTCCTGGGGTTGCCACATCCTGTAAATAGTAGGCTGTTGAGTCTGTAGCTGTCCTACTGTGAATGTGAGGCTATCATTTTCTTCAGTGAACTGTTAATTCAACAGCATTGTCAGAATGTATTATTTTTGGCTGGATTCAATTTGCTAATGTTTTGTAAAGGATCTTTGTGTAAAGGAATAGTCTCTTAGTCTTTGTTTCTTGTAATGTCTTTGTGGGGTTCCAATAGCTCTTAGTATGAGTGAAAGGTTAAAAGAAATGATTCAAACAAAATTTGGGATTGCTTGCACACCATTTCCATATATAATTAGAATGCAAGGTGTAGGGTATGTGTTCTGCTGTTGTACAAAGATCCCTAACCTAGGAGGGGTCCAACTGGTGCAGAATACCGTGTAGTTCAGACCTACACCTCAGTCAACAAACTCCTCACCCGGCAAGTACTTATAAAAGGCCTACTCTGTGCCAGGTACCAGTCTAGAAGCTAGGGATACAGCAGTAAATCTAACAGATAAAAATTAATGCTCTCAAGAAGCTGACATCCTAATGGGAATGATAGCAATAAAGAAAACATATAAGTAATTAAAACATGCAACAGAATAGAATGTTAGTAGGTAGCAGGTTCTGTGGAGAAAAATAAAAGATGAAGGATTGCTGAACAGTAGCAGGAGATAAGGGATGATTTAGAATCTTAAATAGGTGCTCCAAGAAGGCCTCACTGAGAAAAATAATTGAGCACAGACTTGGAGGACATGGAATGGCCACATAAGTATGCGGAAATGTCAGTTAGGAACTTCAGATTGCTCCCTACACTGTGTGAGGTGGTTCTAGTTAAACAGTGGGGTAAATGTTGTGTGCCGGTTGCAAACCAAAAAAATCATTGTAAACGAGATAAGAAAAACCTTTTTTGCTAACCGGTCCCCAAAACACTAGGGACTGATTTATTGCAATGATCTTTTGAGACTGCAATGGTGCTGCTGGCTTTTCTAAATCAGAGATAGTGACCACCTGCCTATATTCCCCATTCTAATTACTTTCAGGCTTTAAAATGTTAATTGCCTCTCAGGTTTGTGTTTGTCTTCTTTAAAATTCAACAGACCCTCACCCAGTGTCCCTATAAATACCCCTTTCTTTTGTTAATAAAGTTGCCTTATGGCCCATATCTCCATTTGGCCCCTAGTGGTGGCTGGGTAAATCTCTTCTGGTAAATTCATTTCTCGTACCTTGCGTCTCGCTGCCAACAGGTACAGTCTGGCAAGAGACATTGGGCTCTTCTACTCAGTGTTTGTGAAGGTAGCAAAAGAAATAATCACAGAAACCTCTGGGAAATAGTATTTTAGGAGTACGCTAACATACAACAGTGTGTGCGCAGCTACGAAGCATGTGCGGCTAAGTCAGAGGGGGAACTATTCTCCTCAGGAACCTACTGCTTTGTTAGAATCAACTTGAGAAACTGTCCCCAGAAATGCTCAGCATAGGTCACATTCAAACTTTTTCTCAGGTTTCTCCTTGGCAGGGGTCCCTTTGTAAAAACCCTCCACTTTCAAAACTAGAAATTACTGGTAGAACCAGACGAAAGAATGCAATTCATGAAAGTTCTGGAGAAGAGTTCATTATTATACCAATAATGATGACTATAGCAAGCTGAAAGGTAGCCTCTCAAAAAGATATATTTATTTCCTATCCCCTTGAAAGGAGTGAATATCCTCTTCTGGGGTAACAGATTTGGGTAAAGTAAGGGTTTGAGACAGAATATTTGAGATTACCTAGTTTGGTCCTGAGTGCCATGACAAGTGTCCTCATAAGAGAGAGAGGGATGAAGAGACACAGACACACAGAAGAGAAGTCCGTGTGGAGAAGGAGGCAGACCGAGTAATGAGTTGCTGCAAACGAGGGAGTGACAGGATTGGAGGACCACCTGAAGCTGGGAGAGAAGCATGGACTGTCCTTCCGAGGCTCCAGCAGGAACCAACCCTGCTGCCACCTTGATTTTGGACTTCAAGCCTCCAGAACTCTGAGAGAATAAATTTTTTTGTTCTTTTAAATAAATCCACCATTTAGATGGCAGTTTGTTGCAGTAGCTGTGTACACTAATACAACCACCAAACACATAAAGCTAGATGGAGGGAAGGATTGGCCCTAGATGTGGTTTCACGGTGTTGCCGTCCCATCACTTGATGGTACTCAGCCATTAAGACAACCTGATTCAGATGCATCAGCACTTGCCTTGACAGTCTAGAAATATCTTGACATAGCAATCCCATATCAGCTCAATATCCTGCATAGCTCCTTCCCTGGTCTGCTGAAGCCTGTGGTGATATTTTACTGCTCAAGGACTCTCCATGAACTGTCTCCTTCCAGTTCTCCATTCCATTGGCCTGGTTCCAGTCTGGTGTCCCCACATTTCTGCCCTGTCTCTTCCTGGCCCCTTTGGATGTATCTGTTGTCTGTCTCTGAAGACTACTGCTCTTACTGTCTATGGCTTTCTATAGCCATAGATTATTTTACCTCTCCCCTGTTCCCTGCCTGTGTTTAGTGCCCTGGGTTCCAGTAGATCCAAGATGATACTATATACAGTGACAGTAGTTCAATGGTAATAACCAATAAAAGTGCAGAGAAAGCCTGGAGGGGTGGAGAGAGAAGTCACTGTTTTTGCTTTTTACCTAATCTGGTACCTGTCTAGAGATAAGTTTTTGGTACCAAGAGCTCAGGATTTAGATTCAGTCAAAACCAAACAAAGTCTCTTCGTAGTAATGAAATTTGATTGACACCAAGCTGATAGTACACTGAAGTTTTCTGCCCTATCTAAAGCTTCAATGTATTTGCAAGGATTTACTTAGTCAAAGTGTAAAGATAAAGGACCACCCTGACCCTTCTTGGAGTCACTAGCCACTCATCTTTCTCCATGCTCTGTATTCATTAAGTGCCTTGACTTTGAGGAGAGTGGTCACGATTTACAAGACTCTTCAGTTGCTATAGTCATAGCTGTGTTCAGAATTGCATAATGAAGAAATCTATTTCTAAACAGGGGCTAACTCGTAAGGATGAAGGGATGAGATAGGAGAGGTAAATGCAGTGTTGCTATTTATCGTCTACTCTTACCTCATTTGATCCTGGCAGAAGCAAGTCAACCATAGTGGCTTTTGGTTCTGTGATGGGATGAACCAATAAAGCACTTCCTTAAAAAATGGAGAAGAAATAAAGATGAGTATCATAATAAGGAGTCTAAAAACATCTTTTCCTTTTAATTGAATGCTTCTGAAGACTGTGAACCCACTGAAAGCAGAGATTTTAGTGAGCTAAACCAATGATTTGTCAGAGATGTATTGTGAGAAAGAGGACAGATACTCAAAGAGGTGACACAGTATTTTATCTACCATAAAACCCATATTATAGGAGGGACCCTGATATAAGATTGCCTCACTCTGTGCATAACCGCTAGTGAGCCAGTAATCTGAAAACAACATTGCACTTCACCAATTGTGTCATTGTATATTTTAAGTGGTTCTGATGATGTAAGTCTACAATAGTGTGATGAGCTGATCACATTATAGATAATCACATTCTCTTCATTACACAGTTATCATGGGGAAGGCTAAAATTCTCTTAAAGGTTATCTGGATTATTAATTTTATTTTGAACTTGGTACCATTAATATGTAAAATTAATCTTTTTATGAATTCCCTCTCTAATTCAACAAATATTCACTGAGTGGCTCTGAGGATATTGTAGCAAATAGGATCATGTGGTTCTTGTTCTTGTGTTTTCAGCCAGTGAATACAGATATTAAACAAACTATTACAAACTAATTAGAATTAAAGCAAAACTGAAAAAAGGAAAAGTACAAAATGAAATAAAGGTCATATAATAGAAGAACTGACTAATGGAGGGGAAATTCGGCAGTAGGAAGCTATTTTTGTCAGGAAAGTTTCCTTAAGGAAGTAGTTGTTTATTTAAACTGAGGTCTAAGGATGAATGCATACCTAGAGAATTCGGTTTTTTATATTTTGGGGTTTCCATTATTGAGAAACAGTATTCACCTTTTGAGCAATTCTCTGTTGAGCTTAGTTTCTTAAGTCCCACCTATTCCCAAGATGATAAACCTTCATGTTCTAGATTTGGAGACCTACCCATGTCAAGATGAGGCTAGCAACAACAACAAAATCCAATGTTGTGTGTGACATAAACTCTTGAGGGTCTTTATTACAATGTTCCTTTTATCGTTTCCCTTCCCTGTAGTGGTATGACAAGCTTAGGAGTGGACCCAGAATAAAGTCCCAAATTATACCCACAAACAGAGATACCTGGCATATTTATTGCAATTTATTCAAATAGTTGAATACACTTGTTGGATGTTAACAGGAACAATATTATGAGAGGAGATATGTGGCAAGTGATTAGAGCTATGCTCCACTAATAGACTAAAAATCTTAGCAATGGGATATTCTTCTATTTTCTGTACTTTCTTGACATTGGGAATTTATTTTATTCTTACACTAGAAAATGTAATTACAAAAACAGATTGTACTTACTAGAACTATAATTAATCAAGAAACACTCACCCAGCATGTATTCATCTTCTACACCAAAGGTCTCAAATTCCTCAGGGAACTCTATCCAGAGAGGCCTGAGGGAAGGAAATAAAAACTTTCTTCAACTTCATTAAGATGTTTTTATTACAATCCAATTACTTCTGTTTTTAGTTTTAGATGTATTCAGTGGAAATTGGAAAAGACTAAAGAGCCACAACTCATTTTTCATGACTCAAAATTTTATGAGAATTTGCTAACATCACTGTTTTTCTTATGTGAAAGACCTATTTGTTAAGATTTGAGAGTTCTGTTATCTGTAATTTTTCCTTCTGATTGTAGAGCACTAAATATTACTTTGATAGGTAGAATCAGAGGTTCCTATAAGTACAAATACTTAACATATTTGGTGTCAAAGATTTGTAAAACCATATTTTATCTTATAAAATCTGTGTTTTTTCATGTCATCACTCTCTTTATGTAGTCTTTTTTTCTTTTCTTTTCATGTATCCTTGATCCTTTCCTTACCTATTTAAATGAAAAGAATTGGTTTTTCTTATTATCAAACTGGTAACATTTTTGAATGGTTCAGAGAACTTGGTGTGTGTGGCTTTTAAATTCCTACTGTTAACCGGGTGCAGTGGCATGCACCTGTAATCCCAGTTACCTGGGAGGTGGAGGCTAAGAATCATTTGAGTCCATGGGTTTGAGACTACCCAGGGCAATATAGCGAGACCTAGTCTTTAAAAAAAAAAAAAAATTCTTACTGTATACAATTTAGGAAGTTTTGTGCTTATAAAAAATAACAACTTTTACATCTATTTGTGTATCAAGTATAATTTTTTTTAATTTCATGAAAAAATATTTTTAATAGGAAAAATTTACATTCAGCTTATTCACTTGTCTTTGTAGTAACAAACTCCTTTTCCACTGACTGAAGTATAGAAATGCCAGCGAAACAACTAGTAAATATAGATCTGAGGGGCCTACCTACAGAAATTCCTAGTGGGTTTGAGGATGTGGCTTGAAGTCTGTATTTTTAAAACATTCCAGGTGATTATAATGTTAAGTCAGGTCTTAGAGCTGCTGATCTTTAAGTTTTGGTATATTGTGTGTGTACTGTTCTTTAACTTACTGTCTTTTCATATCTTGCCCTCCAAATAGAATCAGAATATAATTTATACACGAGGAAAAATGTTCACCTCAAATCTGAAACTGTTTACACTTGAGGTCATGAAAGGTTTACTCCTAAGAATCTAAAGCTGACAGAACAAGTTGTCCTTCATAAGGGGATGCTTGTAGGTTAAATATGAATGAATTTTGTTACAAAGTCACCTCTTTCTATTTGAAAATCTTTATTTATGTCTCCTAGCATATATTAACGCTTGAATCAAAAAGCAGTAGGGGGTTCAGCTTTTATCTTCTGGGACCTCAGTTCTCAGCACCCTGCTTTGTAAGCTGATTGACACTTGATTAAACACAATCTTCACCTTTTCCCTTGAAATCACTCCATCCACCCTGGCTGAGGGGATGTCCTGGTATCTGTTGGTTGCAGAAGCCCTAACTGGTGAAGGTTTTTTCTTTTTTGAGGTAACTCTGGTTTCAACATCTTTGTGATTTAGAGGCATGGGTTCACATCTCCTTAGAAGTCTTCTTACCTCATGACAGGCTCGGAAGTCGTGTGTGCGCGGTAGAAAAGAGAATATAAATAAGGTAGAAGGGCATAGCGTGCTCTGATGGCTTCCCGGATGAGCCGGGTGTATTCCTCCCCGAAGAGCCAGGGTTCCCGTCGTTTGGTGTTCATGGTGGCATGACCGCGAAAGAAGGGCTGGTAGGCTCCGGCTTGGTACCAGCGCACTAGCAGTTCTGCCTCTGGATTCCCGACGAAGCCGCCTACATCAGCTAATTATTTAGTCAAAGAGAGGCTGAGTGAGACAAACAGGCTTATTAACAAATGATATGCAGAGATAAAAATAAGGTGTTAACGACTGCACACTCAAATGGCAGGGAAACTCTGGCCTCAAATTGAGTAGTACTTCCTAAAAAACTTAAAAACTATTTGGGGATCTGAAAATATACATTCTGAATGTTCTCTTCATGGCAAAAGATCAGAGATTTTCCTGCCAGACTGACATTCCTGTAGGCTGCTGAACTCAGATAAGGCAAAAATTGCAAAATGTCTGTTTGATGAAATTAGTTTGTTTAGAGGTGGGATGATGGTAGCAGCAGTTAGTGTTTTTCTTTGAAAGTCACAGCCATAGTAAAATAAGAATTATATAAATAAGATCTAAAGAGAAACAATCAGAATTAGAAGTTTAGGTGGATTTTCATGCTTAACTGTTAAACAGGATACATTACTTCTTGGATTACATGTGGATCTCTTGTCTGCACAGAACTGTTAGAATTGGGATAAGGTAGTCCATCTGAGAATCTTATTCTAACCTTATTCTATTTATTCTTTCCCACGAGCGTATCTTTTTAAAATTGAATTATGCACAGAATTTAAAATCAGTTGAATAAAAGAGGGTCTCTGTAAGGCTGATTTCTATGCTAAATTCATTCTAGTTCTCTGCATGTTTTCGTTTTCAAGACGAAAAGCTGTCTCAGGAAGAGAAACTCAGTCACCATAAGTGTATATAGAAGAAGCAATAAGAGAATGAGTGAAAGGAGCACTCTGGCTTCCTCTCTGACATGGTGCTTCATGTCCTTGCTCCAGCTAAGATGTGAATAGCCCTGAAGCACCCCTCTACTCTCCTGTCTAATCTGCTCTCTTCCACTGTTTTCATTTGTTTTTCCCACACGTATCCCTGCCCAAAATAGCCAATAAGAAGGGATTTGTGACCTAAAATATATTTTTTATTTTCTCTTATTTCAAGCATAAGGACTAACTTACCTCCACAAAAAGAGATCCCAGTAATGCTAAGAGTGAGTAACATTGGGATAGAAATTTTCAGGTAGCTCCATTCTGCTACATTGTCACCTGTCCACACAGCACCTTTGGACACCAGTGGCAAGGTATTAAAAGAAAATCATAAATCAGTCCATGCTGTCAATTTCATATTTAGATCCCTCATTTGTAAGAGACAAATTAATATACAGGAAAACATTACTTTCTTATCTGTAAATTTGCAAAATATACAAACTTGATTTTATACAATGAAAATATAGTCATTTTCTAATGTGAAAAAGTTCTTCAGATCCACAAAACAAATTTTGTGAAAATTTTTTATTTTTTAAGTTTAACTCAGTCTGACTTCAAGAGGAATATTTTTAAAAATGAACTCTACTGAGATACTTCACAAACAATAAATGTACCTATTTTAAGTGAAAGGTTTGATAAGTTTTGAAAATGCACACATCATGTAACTAAGCACCACCAAAGTTCACTTCTTTGCAGCTAGTAGGTAGTCTCCTGTGCTGCCTGTTCCTTTACCCAACCCTTGATTTTATTTCCTCAACATAAATTAATCTTTTCCAGAATTTCAAATAAATGGAAACATACTCTTTTGTGTTCTAGATTTTTTCACTAGGCCTAATGCTGCAATTAATCCCAAATTTGTTAAGTAGGATTCCATAGTGTAGATAAAACACAAATTTTTCCACTCACCTGCTATGGACATTTGTATTCTTTCCAAAATTGACTATTATGAATGATGTTTCCATAGACATTGGTACACAAATATTTGTATGATGTATGTTTTCATTTCTGTTGGGTTAATCCCTGGGATTGTTGAATACTTTAAGAAAACTCTAAAATGTTGGGCAAAATGGTTGTGCCATTTTATATTTTCAATAGGTGAAAATCCAATTGCTATACCTTCATATAAACCCTGAAGGAGTCAGTTTTTCTAATACTAGCCACTCTAAGGGGTGTGTAGTGGTGTTTTTCTATGCTTTTAACTTGTATTTCCCTAATGACTAATTGAACATCTTTTCATATGTTTAATCATCAAGACATGTCTTCTTTTGTAAAGGGCCTATTCAAATCTTTTGCTCATATCTCAAAGTAAAATTTTTTTTTTTTTTTTTTGAGACTAGGTCTTGCTATTTTTGTCTGTGGAACCGCAGGCTCTCGTGCCCGGGGTACCCCAGACTCAAGCAATCCCCAGCCTCAGCTTCCCAGGTGGCTGGGATTACAGGTGCACGCCACCACGCCCAGCTATTTTTTGGAAATAGGTCTCGCTACGGCCCCAGGCGGGACTCGAACTGCGATCCCTAGCCCCTGCCGCTTCATAGGCTGAAGCTTACAAGCACGAGCCACCGTGCCCGGCCCTCAAAGTAAAGTTTTTTTAAATTTAATTTCAAAAACTTCCTATTTTGGATATATGACACACACATCTATAACACGTATGTATAATATTTTCTATCAATCTATGACTTGACTTTTCTTAAAGGGGTAGAAGCTTTAAATTTTGGTGAAGTACAGTTTACCAGGGCTTTTCCCCCCCACAGTTCATGCTTTTTGTTTTATTCAATACATTTTTACATATCTCAAGGTCATAAAGATTTTCTTGTGTGTTTTCTTATGGAAGTTTTTGTTTATTATAGTTTTATAATTGAGATATCAACTCCATTTTGAGTTGCTTTTTGTTTATGTGCGAGGTAATGGTTGAAGTTCTTTATTCCTCCCCTATGGACATCCAGTTGTTCCAGCACCATTTATTGAAAAAGCTCCTTTCTCCACTGAATTGCCTTGGCAACTTTGACACAAAATAGTTGATCATGTATGTGTGGAACTCTTCTGGATTTTCTATTCTACTTCATTAGTCTAGATGGTTTTTCCAACCCTTTTGTCTCCCACCCCTTTATACCCTCTATATAGAGAGGAGTGGTACAGATGACTTAGGGGAGATGTAACAGTAGCCGAAACAATGTTAACATTTATTGAGCCTTTGAAAAATCATTTTATTGAGTCTAAATTATTCCTGAAGCCATTTTTTTCTATCTTATACCAAAATAGTTTAGGTTACTATTTTTATTTTAATCTCTCATAGGAATTTTGGGCTGTCCTAAGGCTAGCAAAGAAAAATTTGTTCAAGTGACTAGTCTTTTTAAACAGTATCCTAATAATTTCTCATTGATTTTGAAATTGATATGACAACATTTCATCATAAAGAAATCTCATGTAAACATGCAGATGTTTTTCACTTCTCATATAGTTGTTTATTTAGAAGTTCTCTCTATTTTCAGCACAGGACTTAACACAACAGTATTCTATGTAATGGTTCACTAGTAACTAATGGTTCACAAGTTACAAATTTAGGAGGAAAGCTGACAGCTTCATACAGAATACTAAAGAGTAGGAGGTGGGCCAATATTAAGAGAGATCAAAGATTATGTATGCATATCAACTGTTATCCTTTTTTTAAACCAACTACTTATAATTGTTTTCATTAAAAATGCTTTCCTACTTTAGTGATGAAAAATAATACAGAGAATTTGGAAAAGAGGGATATAAGAGGAAAACTAAATTGTTCATATGGCCAAGTTATTATACTCATCGATTAAGACCACCACTTGTGTGTGTGCATATATATATATATATAAATATATATATATATAAATATATATATATAAACAAAATTAGAATAAATATATAAGCATTGAGGCATGATGTCTTTTTCCTTATCATGAAATCACAAACATTTTCTAAATAGCCTTATGATAGTTTTTCACACAAATACGCTACACTTTTATAACTATTCTCTATCACTATGTATTAGGATTTTTGTTTCGAGTACTAATGTTATAAGCATCTGTGACCATGAATGTTTGCCTGGGATGACATATTCTGGTCTTTTCCCTACAAGGACTGTCTTTTAGGGCTGGGGTGGGAAGCCTAATAATGTTCATGCTACAGTAAAGGCTGGACCTAAGTTGTGTTAGACCTCGTTATTTATGCGAGGTGAGGGGACTTAAAATAGCCTGCCTGCCACAGGTGGCAGAGTTGAACTAGATCTGCCCAACTATAAACCTGATCCTGTTATAGATGACCCTGAACACAAGCACCAGCTGCTTCTATTTTAAGTCATATTGCTAAGTAGAACAGGCTGTTGAAGGAATGTGTTAGAAGTATATTTTTCCTGGTTTTGTTAAATCAAAGAGATGGGATCAGAGACAAGTAATCCAGCGAACTGAGATGCTCTAAAATCATTCTCCCAATAATTAAGGGGTTATTTCTCCAGTGGATAACATGTAACTAAACTTTGGTAAAACTGGTTTACTCCATCTCATAGAACAAAACATATTTCAGGGCAAATCATCTTCATAGTTTAAACCTTGCTCAGTGGCTACTGAAAAGTACGGACCTATACTCTAAATGGTAAAAAAACAAAACAGCTTGCTAACTTAGGTTTCTAAGTTTGATCATATGAGCCATTCCTTACCATACTTTTGTGAACCAGCAAAGAAAGAACGTGTAAGTACAAAGGGTCTCTCTTTCCCTCTAGATCGTTGTATCAGTCCTTTTGCTGTAGCCATTTGCTATAAAATAAAAGAAGAAAAATTTCAAAGAGAAGTTTGGATTAGAGTATTGTGCAGATATCTTTAATAACTTATTTAATATTTAAAAAGTAAATAGGTGGAAATGGGAAATAATTATATAAATCTATCAAATAATTTTTTCCATGATTCAATGAAAGCCAATCTAAATTCCCCTGTTAAACAGAAACAAATCATATACAATGTTGTAAACCAGCATTACCTCAATTAAAAAAAAGAAAAGAGAAATATCTTTGGCTGAAGTAGCAATGAAATAGTATTAAATAATAAGCCAGAATTTATTTGGTACTTGTTCTTGCTAGGCATTCTGTAATATTTTCTCATATAATGTATACAGCAACCTTGAAATATATTTCATTGAATGAAGAAAAAATAACAGATTCAGGAGGCTGTGACTCACCCTTGTATATGTAACAAAAGTTTCCAAAGTAGTTTGCAGTGAAAGTAGAGGCTGTTAGAGAAGTAAACATTATTTGAAGACTATACTATATCTAGCTAGTAGGTGTCAGTGGAAAATACCAATTAATGTTAGATTCTGAACAAAGAACCATGGGTATAAAGTAGGACACGTGACTGTCAAGTCTTTTGGATGTTACTGGCAAATGGTTAACAACTCTACTACCTTCCATTCAGGAAACTAAGTACTTAAAAAAGACTTTTTACATATAAAAATGTACTGAAATTACATATACATGTTTTATTTTTTTAATTTAATTTTTTATTTTAAAAAATTGATTGCATAAATATATATTTTTACATCATTGTATACCCTGAGATTCTCCCACCACCTTGTCACCCATGAACCATTATCTTAAGCTCTTGTGCCCATCCCTCTCTCAATTCCTTCCCTCTTCCCCTCTCTTACTCTATTTTCAGTTCTGCTGACAGTTTAAAATAATTATCTGTAGTACATATCACCATAGAAATTCAGAGCCATGCATATAACTTCCTTTGCTTATGACTTATCTAACATTTTAGTTTCACTCTCTATGTTTTTTCTAAACTTGTATAGCTAGTAATGTGCTTTTTGAAGTTCTCTCTTGTTTGAAATATAATAAAAAGTTGACTTTCCATATTCTATGAGGTATGACCTAAATAGCTTGAACTTCCTTTTTTTTTTTTTTTTTTTAGACTAGGTCTCGTTATTTTTGCCTATGGAACCACAGGCTAACATTGCACAGGGTAACAAGGTCCAAGCAATCCCCAGCCTCAGCTTCCTAGCAAGCTGGGATTACAGGTGCACGTCACCACACACAGCTATATTTTTTTGCAACTAGGTCTCGCTACGTGCCCCCAGAAGGTGATCCCTGGTCCCAGCTGTGGCTTCTTAGGCTGCCGCTTACAGGCATGCGCCACCATGCCCGGCCTTGAACTTCTTAAATTACACATATTTTTAGGACATGATGAAAATATTGACAGCTACTCATATATAATTTTTTTCTTTTTTGTTATTTGAAAAATTCATTTTATTGATTTGTCACATTTGTGCATTAATTGATCCCTCCTCCTCCCTCCGTATGCCCCCTCCAGTCACTCCATCTCCCATTTTTCTGCGATTTGTTGGTTGGTTAAGTTGATGTTCAGTTGTTCGTTGTTTGGCCCGTTGATCTCTTCCAATATTTGGTAAATGGTTTTCTTTTTTTTTTTTTTTGCATGTATATGTATATTTATATTACATTAGTCCATTATT
>PVHY01003166.1:0-99265 GCA_004024945.1 Uropsilus gracilis | reverse complement strand
CATATGTGGAGGATGTCAGTAGATTCCTACGAGGTAAATCCTGGTCATGATAAGACTTCTACAGTAACGCTTCACAGCTGCCTCCACCCACCACCGACTCCTCTTTCCCACTTCATTTACTTATGTTATTATCCAGGTGCTGTCCTCTGCTCAACTGCAAGAATGAAAGCTTGACAGAGTAAGGACCCTTGTCTATCTTGTTCACTGATAAATCCAATCACCTAGAATAGAACCTGGACTACAGAAGAGTCTCAATAAATATCTCCTGATGAGTGAATAAATACTACACCCTATTGACTGTGAAATGTGTATTATGCAGCAAGTTCACTGAGACCTAACTGGGAGAACCCCTACATGAAAGACTGTGAATATTCACAATTGGGCACTACATCACCCATGGGATGCCATTCTTAAGTAAGGGTAATCATGACTGCACATGATATGGTTCTAACCTCCCTGTAATATTCTAGGAGATTTGACAGTAAGACACCTACTTGTTAGCACTATCTATTGCTTATGTCCTACATAGAACTATTCGTTTTGAGTGGGAGTGGACAGCTGAGGCATGTAGTTAATGAGATGCTGCAATCTTTTAAAGAGTAGTGAGGTAGTTAATGAGATGTTGCAATCCATTATAAAGCATTTGGCTCAACAGCTACAATGTCAGCCCCTCCAGCAGCTCACTCCATTATTCTCTGAAAATTCTGCTCCTGTAACTTTTCTACACAGGACCTAACTTGCCTTCTAGGGTCACACAGATTATAACTGCTCCTCCCCCTGTGGGTGGCTTACATATTTTCTTTGGACTCTTTTCCTTCAACTATTTCTAAACATAAGTACTCCTCTAAACAAGGGTATATGGTTACCAAATAGTGGACTATCCTGACTGTCCTTACGGAGCACCCTCTTTTTATTTTTCAGTTTTTTTTTTTTTAAGTCTTAAGACAGGAGTTGGCAAACTTTTTCTGATAAAGTCCATATAGTAAATATTTTCAACTTTTCAGGCCTAAGTTTTCTTTTTCAGTGATTCAACTCTGCTATTGTAGTGTGGAAGCAGCCATAGTCAATAGGGAAATGAATGATAATGCTCATATTTCCCTCCAGGTTTGGTTATCTGTGCTCTAAGTTATTTTTGTGTCCTAATACATGATGCTCAGAAACTAGGGTTTAGTGAACAAAAGCTGGAATTGGGTGAGTAACAGAGCCAAGTTCAAATCTTAGTTCTACTACCTACTACACAGGTGAATTTAGATTTTTAGGCTTGTCCATGCCTCAATTGTCTCATTGTGGAGTTATTTAATTATATTTCAAACAATTGCGGGGTTAGTGTAATGGTCAAATAATGCCCATGAAGTGTTTAGCAAAGTGCTTAAGACATAACAAATACTCAGTTAATATTATACATCATATTTATAGAATCATAATTGGTTGAAAATAGTTATCTAGATATAGCCTTTTTAGGTCTTGCTTTTTGCCCATGGAACCGCAGGCTCATGTTTCCCAGGGTACCATGGACTCAAGCAATCCCAAGCCTCAACTTCCCAGGTAGCTGGGATTACAAGCATGTGCCACCATGCCCAGCTATTTTTTGGGGCTAGGGCTCGCTATGTTGCCCCATACAGGATTCGAACCACAATCCCTAGGCCCAGCCGCTTTGTAGGCTGAAGCTTTCAGGCATGCGCCACCGTACCTGGCTTAGATTATAGCCTTTTTAGTTATTACTGTGGTCCTTTTATTTAAAGTCTTTAAATTTCACCTAAAACATTATTTAAGTTTTAGATACGTAACATCATTCAACTTTCATATCTTATAAATGATTATATGTTCTTATTTGTTTTTATAAATGATTTTAAGAATTGATTAATATACTTTACTTTTAGTGACATTTATACTTTGTAAGGTATTTATATATATGTTAATTATTTTAAGATAATAGTCACAGAATACTATTTTATATAAATATATTGTCAATATGGAAATATGAATTTATATTGATATGCCATGGAGTATATTATAACAGAGGTCAAAATCACTGCCTTTGTGTATCAGGTAAAACACATGGTACCTTTCCTGACATCACCAATGTCTGTAATATGGTTGCCATCCTTGATTTTTCATGCAAGCATGAAAGTATTTACCAAAAGCTATTCAATGAAGCAGAGTAGTTCTAATTAACCACTTCCCTCCCCCCCTTTTTTCATCCTTTAAAGTGAAAAAAAAAAAAAGGAAAACAAACCTGATAAACAGAGAAAGCGAAAAGCCCAGCATACCACTCTCTGACCTTGGGGTTGGTGAAATCCAGGTACGAAGAGGGACCTGCAGAAGCAGAATAGACAGCCTGTTAGGAACAGTGGTCCTAGTGGTAACATATTTTGTAAATAAGAGTACCAGATGTGAATGCTGGGTAATCAGTGGGCATGTGGTGACAAACATTAAAGCTGGTACAGAGTCATGAAGCAAATGAAGGCAATGCCTGACTCCCGCACCAACCACTAGCTCTCCCAACCCCAGAGGCCTAGGGGAATGCCAGTTAACAAACACCAAGACAGAAGTTGTATCTCCCTAACAGCCTAAGATAGTCCAAGTGAGAGCTTCAGGGGGCAGAGAAGTGTTAATACAAGGTCTGAGGGGAAAGGATGGCATGAGATTTCGCTCCGGCACATGGTTCGCCTTTTTTTTTTTTTTTTTTTTTTTTTGTGATAGCACAAGAGTAATGTGGTATGACAGACTGGTGATTTTTGTTCTTGAGAACTTCTGTCAAGACTTTAAACTATCAATTTCTGAATTGATGAATCTAGAGTTGCAAGGGGTAGCTGAGGTCATTCATGTAAGTCTGGGCATCAGAGCTGTGGACTAAAAGGTCAAAGAGGGGTCCTAAGGAGAGAGATGCGAGATCATTTTTGTTTTTCTTCTCTTCTCCGTTTCCCATTCACTGGCTTTAGATTTTTGTTTAGAGAAATAGCCTGTCACAGAACTTTGCTTGTTTATTTTTCATTCACTCATTGATGAATGTATACAAAGCACACTGTACCAGGTGTTATGAAAGATACAGAAAAAGCAGTATTATTTCTTTCTTAAGGGTTCTTAAAATGTAGCAAGAAACACCTAAGAGGAATTAAGAATGATGACTATGTAGCCTTCAATAGTGGGGGGGGGTGAAACAAGTAGAAATAATAAGTGTAACAAGTAGCATCTTACCAGGCCAGCAGACCCCTTCGAAGTCTCCCCCTTCATGAGTCTTCACAAAGAAGCCCTGTTCTTTGGCCTCAGTGTACACTGAGTAGTCAGGGTCAATCTTGATGTGGGGGTCACTAATGATCACAAGCTGTCAGCATAGGAAGGGTTGAAGATCTCATCAGTTTCACGTGAGTCAGATGTTCATTTATATGTTTTCATCATAGTTCTGAGGTTCAAATTTTACTCCTGAACAACCACTACTAGTATTGAGATAGTTCAGACACCAGTAAAACCCTGTAACTTTTCATATGCTGATGGAAATTTAGATAATATCAGAACCAGGTCAATGCTGTTTCATAATTATTACCGTCCAGCCAATATCTGTTATTCAGGTAGCATTTATGACACTGGTGTCTGTGGTGCTGGATGCTATACATGAAAGATTAATTCAGTAGGCTGCTTGCTCCCTAGACAACTAAAGCCAAGATAACACTGACAAAAGCTAATACTTAAAAAAAATAAGAGAATGACATTAAAAACAAAAAGAACCCAAAACCTAATGGTACAGGAAGGACGTTTGAGAAAAGCTGTGATTACAGGTTCCTGATTACAAGGTTGTTCTAGCACTTCTCCCTGCCTCCTCTACTCTCACTTCCACCTAGCCCAGGACCTCCAAAGTACATTGTGAGGCTATAACAACCTTCTGATCATCCTTCCTCAGATCTATTTTAAAATCAATACTATATCCTAATTCTCCACTGTTTAAGGTTTTATCTTAAAATCTTCATTGTGGTAAATACACATAAAATTTATCATCTTTTTTTTTAAGGGTATAGTTCAGAGATGTTAAATGTGTTTTCATTGCTGTACAAACAATCTCCAGAAATCTTTTTATCTTGCAAAACTGAAATTCTTTATTAAAGAACAACTCCCCAATACCTCCTTGCCTCAGATGCTGGCAATTATCATTCTACTTTTATCTCTATCATTTTGATGAGGTATTACAAATCAGTGAAATCAGATAGTTTCTGTCTTTTCATAATTGGCTTATTTCACTTAGTATAATGTCTCCATGGTTCATTTATGTGGGAATATATATCAGAATTTTCCTCTCTTTTTTAAGGATGAATAATATTTCATACATATCTATACCACATTTTGGTCACCTATTCATCTGTTTGCTTCCACCTTCTGACCATTATGAGTAACACGGCTATGAATATGGGCTTACAAGTGTCTGCATGAGTCCCTGCTTTCCATTCTTTTGGGTTTATATCCATAAGTGGGAATGCTGTATTATAACGTAGTTTTACTTTTAAGTTTTGAGGAACCATCATAATATTTTCCAGAGTGGCTGTACCATTGAGGGTTAGTGCTCAAGTGCTCTTACTTGTTATGTTCTGGTTTTTTGAAATAAAATGGTAACTCATTGGGGTTTTGATTTATATTTCCCTAACAATTAGAGATGTTGTGTATCTTTTCATGTATTTGTTGGTTATTTGTGTATCTTCTTTGCACAAATGTCCATCAAGTCCTCTGCCCAGTTTTTAATCAAATTGGGTTTTTGTTGAGTTGTAAGACTTCTTTATATAGATTCTTGATATGAACTCTATTCAAAATCTTTCACTGTCTCCAAGTGCATATACAGCAGTCAACAAGATCAGATTCCCCAGTACTCAGGACTTGCAGGGCCTTATTTTCCTGTCAAACTAGCCTCTGTATTCTTGCCCAAACACTATGGGGTGTTCTAGCACTGGTTGCACTTCTCCCCTTCTCCTCTAGTTGGACACACATCCTTCAGGGCTCATCTGAAAGGTACCACTACCACTAGTTCCTGCTGGGTCCAGCAGGGTACAATCTCCTTTACCTTGTCCGGTCCATACCCTGCCCTTTCTTAGGTCATTATGTTACCATCCTGTGTTGCAGTGGTTTTTGTTTGTCTTTCCCTCTATTCACTATGAGACCCTGACCAGTTCATTTTAACCCCTTCAGCATTATAATACCACCTTGAACATCTGAAGAACTCAATAAATAATGGCTTATAAGGATATAGGTTCTGGAGTTAGGCAGATCATTGTTGAGAATCTCTTACTTTTTCATGGTGTGTTTCTGTGCAATATATAAAACTATTTTAATTATCCCTGTATATATCTAAAAAAAAAAAACAAGGTAATATTCATGCAAACTGGATGGTATAATGTGTTTACCATCCCACAGTTAAGTGCTTGATAAATAGCAACTATGCTTTCATGGGGAAACTGTGAGTTAACAGGGCTGACTCTGACCACTTGTGAAAGGTTGGTGGATCAAAGAAATGGGCTGAAATGCAATTGCAGGGAGATGGGCTGTAGGGACCCAGTCACTTGATTGATAAGGGGTTTCCCCCTTCTTCTCTCTCCATTTTCTTATGCTTTCTTTTCATTATAGCTGGTATACTGCAATCACACCCTTTCCCTACTTAGAAATTTTCTAAGTTGGTTATTTCCATGACCAGATGGTCAGATGGAGTTCATCAGGAAACATGCAGGAAAAAATGATATAATAAAGAATCTCTGACTGATGATTTACAGGTAAGAGCATTCTAGCTCTAGGCCCCCCTTCATGTTTTTTTGATTCACATATGTGCAAGCTGATAGAGAAGGCCTTTGTACTCTCTTTTTTAGACCCAGCAGGAAGTTCAAACCACATCATGTGAGCATCAGCATCCACACAGAAGTTCATACTCCATAATACCCAATATCCATTATAAAAGTTGAATCAGTTGCCTTCTCCATCTCTCTCAAGCCATTTTAAACCAGCTTGGGAGAAAACCTTATTAAGTAATTATTTTACCTGCTATTAATTATAATTGCCTTTGCCATCATTACAAATTCTTTATATGATAGATGAAATTTGGTCTCTTCATACCCTCTTGGTACCATCATGATGCCATCAATCTTGACATCAGAACCAAATCTTGTATGAGGGTGACCATAACAGGTGGAACCACATGCTAGGCTCCTCATTCCCAGGGGGACCTAGACAACTAAGACAGGGATGAGTGGCATCTCCATTTATCAGTATTATTTTTCTCCTTTCATAGTTACAATTATATTTGGAGGTACTATTTTTGTGTTCACTTTTTTTTTTTAAATCATGTAGTTCTCCTGAATTGGTATGTTTTTATTTTTTTTTATTTTATTTATTTATTTATTTATTTATTTTTGAGACTAGGTCTTGCTATTTTTGCCCATGGAACCGCAGGCTCTCATTGCCCGGGATACCACAGACTCAAGCAATCCCCAGCCTCAGCTTCCCAGGTAGCTGGGATGACAGGCGCGCGCCACCACGCCCAGCTATTTTTTGGAACTAGGTCTCGCTACGGGCCCCAGGCGGGACTCGAACCTCGATCCCTAGCCCCGGCCACTTCATAGGCTGAAGCTTACAGGCATGAGCCACCGTGCCCGGCCTGAATTGGTATGTTTTTAAAAATTAAAAGATGCTTTGTAGTGGGAATGCAAACTGGTCCAGCTACTATGGAGAGCGGTGTGGAGGATCCTCAAACTACTGAAAATGGAACTGCCATTTGATCCAGCAATTCTACTTCTGGGAATCAAAATATTAGAACAATAATTCAAAAGGACACCTGTACTGGGATGTTTTCTGCAGCACTATTTACAATAGCCAGGAGATGGAAACAACTCAAATGCCCAAAAACAGACAAATGGATCCGAAAATTGTGGTATATGTACATAATGCAATATTATTTAGCATTTAAAAATGACAAATTTGAGGCACATGTTATAACATGGATGGACCTAGAAGAAAATCATAATAGCAGAAAGAAGTCAGAAAGAAAAAGAGAAATACAAGATGATCTCACCTATATGAGTGATATAGGGGAATCAGACAAACAAAAAGACAAGTAAAATTTAAAACAGTACTGAAGCACAGAGCAAGAGAGGGGGTGGGGGTAAAATCAGGGGAGGGATGGGCATGAGAGATTAAGATGATGGTTCATGGGGGACAAGCTGGTGGTAGAACCTTGGGGAATATAATGATGTTGTGTATATGTGTGTGTGTGTGTGTGTGTAATCATTAAACAACAAAATAAAACAAAAAAATGCTAAAAATAAATAAAAGATGCTTTGTAATGAAAAGGCTCAGAAGAGCTGGCTTATCTCACCTTACGATTTTTGCCCCTGAGCAGATCTTGCATCCCTTTAGGGTTTGGGAATCTTTTCTTGTCCCAGGTGAAGTACCTTTTGCCCTCAGTGTGTTCTATGTCCAGCCACATGACGTCGTAAGGAATGTCATGGTCATCAAATCCTGCATCCACTGCTTTTACATCCTGCTCATCTTCATAGTTCCAGCGGCACTGGTGGTACCCCAAGGAAAAAAGAGGGGGCATGGCTTGTGTGCCTGAGAGAGGGAAACAACAACGGAGTCAACTACCACCACACTAATAAATATCTGATAAACATTTCCTGAATGTTAACAGGGCACTAAGCACTGAACCTGGTATCAAAAAAGACAGTATAGCCTCTATCCTTAAGAAATTGATGATTTGTCTGGCAAGACAAGTATGTAAATAAACTGCCCTGTTCTGAGATACAATCACTGTGTTCAAGGTATTATCCTAGTGCTGAGGGAATACAGAAAGTTAATAAATCCTACCTTCACCAAAGTGCATAATCTCTTGAAAGGCTTCCTGGGGGTGGTAACACTGATTTGCACACTGAAGAATAAGCAGGACTATACCAGACAGGGAAAATAGGTTATTCAGGTATAAGGAATAGAAAGACATAGAGGCAGAGAAGTTCATGATGGAAAATGAATATTTCAGGGTCATTATACTGTGAGAAAGATTAGCAGTAGATATAACTGGAGAGGGTCAGTTTGTGAAGGGTTCTGTAGTTCAGGCTAGGAATCCTGACACAGATAGCAAAAGGTATCCAATATTGAGTGTTGCCTACAAAATTAGATATGGGGAAGAGAAAATGACTGAATAAGAGGATTTTTGAGAGAATAGGAACAATGCAAGGAACTAAAATAAACATCAAACCATTATAATCACTATCTCCAAGCAGATGAAAAAAGATATGTGTGCCCATAAAACAAGTTTAGGGTAGCAGATTTACCTTAAAAAACTAAAAATGAAAATACCATATGACCGAGTAATCCCACACTTGGGCATCTATCCAAAGAACATGAAACCATCAACACAAAAGAAATATATCCTCTACAGTGTTGATGCAGTATGATTTCTAAGAGCCAGGACATAGAAACAACCTAAGAACTCACTCACTGCCTGAGGATTGGATGGAGACTATATGGTATATCTACACAATGGGAATGCTTGTCACCACTTGTGGTCCTGGAAATAATTTTATTTCTTTCCTTTCAATTTGGATGCTTTCAATTTTGTTTTTGTTGTTGTTCTAATTGCTCTGGCTAGAATTTCCAGTCCAACATTCAATCGCAGTGGGAAAGGCGGGCAGCACTGTCTTGTTTCTGTTGTCAGGGAGGTTTACAGTCTCTCCTCAAGTATGTCACTGGCTATGGATATTGCATAAGTGCCTTTTATCATGTTGAGGGTGTTTCCTTCTATTCCTGGACTACCGACTGTTTTTATCATAAAATAATGTTGTGTTTTGTTGGCTGCCTTTTCTGCATCAATCGAGATCTTTTTTTAGATGAAATATTTTAGTTATAAAGCTGGTGGTGTGTTTTTTTGTTTTTTTTGTTTTGAGACTAGATCTCGCTATTTTTGCCCATGGAACTGCAGGTTCTCGTTGCCCGGGGTACCACAGACTCAAGCAATCCCCAGCCTCAGCTTCCCAGGTAGCTGGGATGACAGGCGCACACTACCACACCCAGCTATTTTTTTTTGGAACTAGGTCTCACTACGGGTCCCAGGCGGGACTCAAACCGCGATCCCTAGCCCCGGCCACTTCATAGGCTGAAGCTTAAAGCACGAGCCATCGTGCCCGGCTTGGTAGTGTGTTTTAATGAAGAATAGAACTCAGGAAAGTCAAGTTAGGATATATGTCATGTGGGGTTAAAGACAGCAAAGAAGGCAGATGGCAAGTAATAAGAATCAATGCTTAGAGAGGAGTTCTAGATTTATTACAATGTTTAACCAAGCTGACTGGGATAAGGGGAAGGCACAGAAATGCTTGCTTCTAGAAAAGTCTGGATAAGTTGCCTAAAAATTCTACATGGTGTGCAACAAATAACTTACAGTGATGATACATGGAACATAGTAAACAGGATGAGAAATTAGCACTTCCACATGCAAGTACCTGTGAGGTATGAATACTGCTTGAAGACATCAGAAGGTGTAGGTCCTGTCAGCAGGAAAACATCAATGATTCCACTCTCTGACATCCAGTGCACATTGGTTCGAGACCTCACCTTTTGTTTAGCAGCAACTGGACCCATCTGGGTCAGGGTGTACTAGAAAAGAAATGGAATGAAGGTCTGAAAAGTTTCCCTGTAGCATCCAGCACCCATTTATATGTAAGTGAAGGCCTGCTCATGTAGCAAATATCATTGATCTTCACTGGTTTTACCATAAGGCTTTGAAAGCAGAGTCCTGCCAATGCAAAGCTCAGAGTTATGAGTACACCACTGCTTTTGTTTCTTCTGAAAGTGTGACATGCAGCAGTGATCTTAACTTACCTCTGCTTCAGGCTCTGTATTGATCTCCACTAGTGTTTCCGAGGCATTCAGCCAGAAAATACCCAGGGTCCTACCCAGTTTGTGGGCCAGGAGATAAGGCACTGAACCATAAATGCCCATTTTGTCATGTATTTTATATCCATAGACATCCAGGTTATAAAGACGGTACACATCCCCATCACTGAAACACACAAGTAAGGATGATTATCAGTTAACATTACAACAATGAATAGATCAGCTCCATTCTTCCCTTGTGTCTTACACACCTTTTGAGGCTCAATAGTACTACCTACCTAAAAATTTTCCCACTCCATCTGGGTGGATATGATCCTTTGATTCCTTTGGCATTTCCTCAAGTGACAACTGACATGCATGATTTCATATTTTATATAGCATCTGAGTATCTTTTGTGAGGGGAAGACTGCTATGAATCTACCACAAATAATCACCAAAAATAATCATTACTGGTGAATTCTATCTATCCCTTTTTGGTACTCAAACAAGGGATAGTATTCTATAATGCTTCATAGTGCTAAGTCAAAAAAGATTAGGGATTGAACTGGGGTGAGGGAGAGAGCTTTTGGGTTGTTGTGAGAGAACTATAGTTTCTGATGCACTTGTCACAGTGTCTACCTCTGTATGAATTTGGCAAACTTGTTCCAACTCTTGTTCTGATTTTGCTTCTCTCAATCTTGTGGCTGTGGCATTTGTCAGAGTTTTCATTTGACATTATCTTGTTGAGGAGATGAAAGGTGACATGAGTTGCCATGCCTTTTTCATTCTCTGGCTTATTATTCTTTTTTAGCTAAAGCCTTTTTTCTAGATCAGTATATTTTCATGACATACTCTCTCAGGACTCTACAGAAAGGCCTCGAGAGTCGAGAGAAACCAGAGAGGCAGCATGATGCTCTCCTCCCTGTTTCAACCCTAGTTGCTCATATTTATACATGAGCTATTATATCCTATATATATTTTCAGGTTTAGCATTAAGGTTTTATAACCATCTAGTTTTTGCCACAAGATAAAATCAAAATGGAAAAACAGTCTGGATGATCATTTAAGAAAGTTCTTAAGATTCACAAGCAATACCAAGGAGGAAAAGGCCAGATACACATTACCACTGGCTCTGCCATCTCACACATTTGCCTCTTACAAGGATTCTTGTTTTTACTTTACCCAGTATTTTTAAGTTGGTGTGATTCTGCATGTTGTGGAATCCCATAGAGATGCTCAAATCCATGCAAGGAAAAATCCAAACCGATGGAGGTAGGACCTGCAGGGAATAGGACACTGACTGAGTCTTACTACATAATGGGACAATCAGCTGAGGGGGTTCGGGTAACTGAGTGTAGCAAGGGGACTAGACTAGGGGATGAGAAATCTGAGCTTGCCCTGATCAATCAGCAAACAGTGTGCTGGCCCTTTAAGAGGTTATATTCAGATACTGTAAGAATACAAAAATAGAGCCAGGCATGGTGGCACATGACTGTAAACGACAGCCTATGGAGCTGTGGCCGGGACTGGGGATCTCAGTTCAAGACCCGCCTGGGGCAACACAGTGAGACCTAGTCCCCAAAAAATAGCTGGGCATGGTGGCGCATGCCTGTAATCCCAGTTACCAGGGAAGCTGAGGCTGGAGATCGCTTGAGTCCATGGTACCACAGGCTATGTGGGCCTGTGGTTCCATGGGCAAAAATAGCAAGACCTATAATCAAAAAAAAAAAAAATACAAAAATAGACAAGGCAAAGTTCTGGTCAGTTATGTTATGTTTCTGGAGTTGTGTGCTGAAGTTTTCTGTGTATGGTGACAAGGTTCTAGGTGTTTTTTCCTAATATAAATTTTCCTGAAATATACTGCATACTTTTTTGCCTTTGGTAGCGAAGGATACTGATCAGACTTAATCTTCACTAGATGAAAGACTGTAAACAGGGACTGTCTAGGGCACCAGAAGGACCTTTCCTGGCTCTTCTAAATACCCCTTTTCCCGTGATTGTAAATATATTTATCTCCTTTGGCCAAAGACAAAGACCTTTATTTAACAATTATATTAGAGACTAAAATTCACTCTTGGTAAAAGTATTTGACATTAAGTGATCTTTATTTAGAGAAGTTTATGGAAAAGTGGTCGATAGAGAAGGTAAAAAAGATTATGAATTTACATAAAGGAAAACCTGGTGGCTCCCTTACTTGTAAATTTTGGGCATATTTCAAATTTTACTGTCTTGATAAAGATAACAGAATGGGGATTCTGAAGGAGTTTGGGAAGATCTGTTATTTTACAGGGTAGGCAGGAAGGGAGGCAAGTGTTTTTTTCCAATTACATACACTTCAAGTATCTGAAAGGTACCTTCTAGAGATGAAACTGGGTGCCCCAAATCCCCACCCCAGTTTTTGTGGCAGTTAACAAGGTACTCCTCCCCCATTGGGCGGTGGCAGTTAACCCCTCCCCCCTGAAGGTGCTCCCTCCCCCATTGGCCTGTGGCAGTGAGCTCCACCCCATTTGGGGGTGGCAGAAAAAACTGAAAAGCAAGTAGAGACTAGGGGAGACAGAGACCTTTTGGGGAGGAAAGAGAACTTTTAGAGAGAGAGAACCTTTGGGAAAGGAGAGAAGAGAATGGCAGGTGGGTAAAGAGTACCCCGAGTGACCAGGCTGGGCAAAAGCCCCCTGGAAGAGTGAGCTGGAGGTGACAAGGAGCCATGGTATCTGGCAGAGTGGTCAGTGTGGAGAGTGTGGCATTGTAGCAAGGTGATATGGAAAGCTGGTACCTAGAGATGGCCAGCGATTTGGAAAGCTGACTTGTGCATCAGCACTGTGGAAGAAGTTTGAAGAGCCTTGGAAAAAGTCGACCAGCGTGGAACACTGGAGAGAAAAGAAGAAAAGAGGACGCCGGAGAAAGACTGGACTTTGCGAAAGTGCCTACCCCTGAAGTTCAGAGGGGCAAAGGAACCATCATTGGACTGTGTCTTTGGGACCTTTGGGACTGAGAATGGTAACTGGGGTAAGATAACTGCCACTTGTGGCTTTAAGGGCGTTTTGTTTTCCCTGTTGAGCTGCCTTGTTAACAAAAACCTGTTGTTATACTGCAATTTGAGTGGTGAACCGGACCTTTGGGGCTGGACCTTTGGGGCTTCGTAGGTTGGAGGGCTCTGCCCCCCCTTTTGAGACCCGATTTCAGTTGGGGCTTGTCAGTTGGAGGGCTTTTGTGCCCCTGCCCCGCTGCCTCCTTTGGAGACCCGATTTCAGTGAGACAAACTTCCTTCCAGACCCCTGGCCCATCCTATCAATAAACCTAGTGAGAAACATCAAAGGTGAGTATGTGATGTCCATTTGAACATGAGGTTTGGAAAAAGCTGAGAAGCACTGGCTTGGAATGTTGGGGTTGGTGGACTCAAGAGTTGGTGACATCACTTGGATCTCATATAAATAGAATGTGGAATTTGCAGCTGTCTGATCTACTGGATATAGTATAGGTCTGCTAATCCAGGCCCTTCCATGAGCCATGAACTCGGAGCCTGCATTTCTCTGCACTTCCCACAAAAGGTATATGACCACATTTTTCCTATTTCAAGGATAGGAGATCCAAATTTGAGACTTCATCAAATGTTGTTAAAAAGTTAACAGTGATATAAACTAATTATAAAAGATGAAAAACAAGCAAGAGAAACAAATCTGAGATTTCAGTTCACCTTATAGAAAGCACTTGTTTAGATGTCATTTTAGATAATGACATGTAGCCTTTTTGTATCAATATAATTTGACACTATACCAGTTTCAATTTTACCATTAGCTTTAATATCCACAAATTTTCCAAATTTCTCTTCCCACAGGCCTAGATCCTCTTGATTTTCCTGTTGGAATTAAAAAAAAAAAGAGCAAATAAAGTTTACAAAGTACAACAAATATTACCACAATAGCATATTTTATTTGTATAAAAATACAACTCTAAAAAACTAGAGTGAGAAAATTAATCATTTAAAAGACCAGTTTATGGGGAGTCCAGGTGAGAGAGGCCCACATGAGTTCTGAGTTAGGGTCCTCTGGGACTCATTAGGGGCAGAGGAATCTTGAAGTCATCAATCATCCATATATGCTTTGATAATCTGCTCTAGAATTTTTTTTCCAGAAATCCTGCAACCATCCCCCAAATTGAAAGAATTATAGAATAGACCTATGGCCAATGGTAGCAGAGACTACACAGAACTAAGCTTTGTGGTGTTCTGGGAAAAAATCTTTCGACTTGTTGACTACACTATTCAGTGTGGATGTATAGCTCATTGTGTTTTTCAATATGTTGGTGGTGTTGTCATGTGTTCTGGGCCATCAATGGAGCCCACAATTAAAAATTCAGATGTAGTCTTTGCAGAAAATCTTAGTCGACACTTTTATGGTATCCAAAGAGGTGACACTATGATTGCAAAAAGCCTGAATGATCCAAAATCAAATATTTGTAAAAGAGTAATTGATTTGGAAGGAGACAAGATCCTCACCAATAGTCTGTTTTAGAGTTCAGTTAGAACAAACAGACAAGAAAAATTTAAAACTAACTTTCAGCAAAATTGAAGCATGGAACATGAGAAGGAGAATGGAAAGGCGGGAGTGGGAGGGGCACAAAAGACTAAGATGATGGTTCACGGGTGATAAGGGGGTAGGATAACGATGTAAAATAAAACAAATAAAAATGTTATAGGTGGCAGAAAAAAAGTCATAGTTATGCACCAACAGGTCATGTTTGGTTAGAAGGTGATAATATACAAAATTCTACAGATTCCAGGTACTATGGACCTATTCCACATGGACTAATAAGAGGCCATAGAGGCCATATCTTAAAGAAGATCTTCTGGGTGATTTTGGATTCTATGTGACAATCCTAATTGCCACAGATTTTCTAATGCTTAGCATGCATTTGTTCTTTTTTGATTGAATTACTGTCTCCTGTTCAAGTGAATTTCTTATTGTGACTGGAACCATGTATTTCCTATAAACTATTTACTATTTAAAAAAAAAAAGACCAGTTTATGTTGACAACAAATGTTGGTGAGTCAAATCTGTTAAGAAATCAGATCTCTGTTCTAAATAATGCTAATTTTTCTTATGAACTAAGCTGATAATGAATATTTTTTTAGTTGTGGTAAAATACACATAACATTTTACCATTTTTAAGTTTCCTGTTCAAGTGGCATTAAATATATTTACATCATTGTGCAACAACCATTACTATCTATTTTTGAAATGTTACATCTTCCCAAATTGAACCTCTGGTCCATTTAAAAATAACTACCGATTTCTCCCTCTCACTCCTGGAAACCACCATTCAATTTCCTGTCTCTGATTTGACGATTCTAGATATCACATGTAAGGGGAGTCATATAGTATTTGCCTTTTCAATGATGGGCCTATTTCACTTAGAAAAATGTCTTTGTTATACTTGGTCATTTTACTCATGGCAAGACTGACAGAATTGTGTTCAATGATAGGTTGTTGCTCATTTTGTAGTATGTGTTGGAATTGTCTCTCTTTTTAAGGTGGACTATAATTCATCATTCTGGTGACAATAGCTATTATAAATGTACCTTTGAAATTGCATGTGGTTTTAATAAAGAAATTTCTGGAGTATACATTTTTCATATTTTAGCCATTTTTTTCATTATTTAAAATAATTTCTCTTGATTTTTGTTGAGGTAACATTTGTGACTTAGAGGTATAAGATCTTCCCCTTCAGGTGCAGAACAATCTTTTAAAAACAAAGTCAGGACATATATCTCTGTTGCTTATCATCTTGCCATAGTTTTCCTTTGCTCTTAGATTAAAGCCCAAAAAGGTTAACATGATCTAGAAGAATGTAAGCTCCATGATTACCAGGGGAATTTGATTTGTTCAATGATCTGTCACCAGGATCTTGTCTATAGGAGGTACTCAACAAATATTTGATAAATAAAAGAATTATTACAAAACTTGTCACAGAACTGTGCCTATCTCACTAGCCTTGTTACACTCTTTGCTTTCCTTCTCCTACCAAAAAAATTATTTATGTAAAATTTCCCAAATGTGCTCTTTCTTACCTCAAAATCTTTGACTATGAAATTCTCTCTCTCTGGAATATCCTTTAACTTTAACAATATTTCCTTCAGGAGGACTTTCCTGATTCTTAGCTCTGTCATGTTCCTTGTTGAACCTTTTATAATATTCCCCTTGCTAGTAATTACTTAGTGTCTGTCTTTCCAAGTTTCATGGGAACAGATTGGGATTTGTTTTACTCACACATGATTGTCCTAACTTACCATAACTTATTTGTTTGGCATAAAGTAGGCTCTCAGCAATTAACTATTTTTTTTAATGAATGTATACATGGATGAATAAAAGAATCAATGAGATAAGGCAAGCAAGAGACTGGTATTCTGATTTACATGTAATAGAGTATTTAACAATTACTGACTTGTAGAAGGGAAGAAAAGAACCTATTATGTCACATGATGATAATGGTGTAAAAGATAATGAAACAAAGATTACCTGACAGGTGTCACTTGATACATCTTTCTCATTTCCTTTGGTAGCTCTGTTTTAATATAAATAAAGTTTTTTTACTCATTGCAAAATGGACAGGATTTTGTTCAATGCTACAGATTTTCATCTGCAAGTTTTGAGACCCCTATAAGTCATACCCCTTATTAAAAATGACATAATTATAAAAATAAGAAAGTTTATAAAACTGAACATTAATCTAATAACTTGATTTCTTTTAAAATATATATATTTGAGTCCTCTTAACCCTTTGAAAACACGTCTATCCGTTTTTATTAAAATATGAATTTTAATAAATTTATTAAATATGAATTTATTAAATACAATTGTAATACAGATTCATAATACTTAAAACAAGTAAACAAGGTAGAACATAACTCTTTCCATCTATTACCCAAGTACAGAGCTAAAAATGTATTATCTCCCAGAATGATTGTGAAAAATTACTTTTTACTTATAGTTGTATTTGAGTGCTTATTTCTCCCCATTCTTAACACTATTAGACTTTTTATCAATCTTTTGAATCTTTGTCAATCTAAATTTTTTAAAAGATGATGCATTTCAATTTTTATTTCTGTGGTCACTAATGTAGACTACACTTTCATACACTAAATGGCATTTTTATTTCTCCTATGAATTGTCTATTCAGATTCACTATATATAAATGTTTTTTACTGTAAAATACAGTATGCATATGGAAGAGTATATAATGTGTATGCATAGTTTAAAGAGTCAGACTAAAGTCAACAACTATGAAGCCACTGAAAGCATAAACTGCAGAAATATTTTGTTCCTCTGGAGTCTCCATGCACTTCTCTTCAAATGCATCTGTCTTCTCCTTTACCCTTCAGAGGTAAATTTTGTGTGAAATCAATCACTTGTGGTTTTTTAGAATAGTATTCTCACATGTGTGAGCGACCCTAAACATCTATTATTTGGTTTAGTCATAAAAAATCTTTTATACAAATAGAGATGTACTGCTTATATTCTTTGTGATTTTTTTCACTTATTATTAAAAGTTTTGATATCATGATGTTATTATGTGTTAATATGCTGTAGTTTCCATGACCTTTTCTTATTGAGTTAACTTTTTATATTATGCATGTTAATTTTTGGTTTTTATATGTGTCTAAAATTTTTTTACTGGCATGTTGCTTTTTAACTTTTAAAACATCAACTTTATTTATTAGAGCAATTTTAGGTTTACAGCAAATTGAGCAAAAAAAAAAAAAAAAAAAGAGAATTCCCATATGCTCATTGTTCCTATGCATCAGTCTCCCCTAATATATGTAATAATGTTACATCAGAGTGTAACATTGTCAACTGAAGTCCATTTGGGTTCATTCTTGGTGTAGTTATGTTTTCAATGGGGTTTGACAAATGTGTAATGCCTTATATCTGTCAGTGTGGCATCAATGACCATAGTGAATATTTTCACTGATGGAGAAATCTCTTTGTCTGGTCATTGCTCCTCTCAGTAGTAGGTCCTGTGACTGCTAATCTTTTCACTGTCTCCATAGTTGTCTTTTCCAGAATGTCATATGGTTGGATTCATACAGAAGTACCCATTAGCAGACTGGCTTTCTTCACTTGGTAAAAACATTAAGGTCACTCCATGTCTTTTCAAGACTTGTTTAGCTGATTCTCTTTAAGCACCAAATCGTATAGCATTGCCTGGACATCTCACAGTTTATTTATTTGCCCACTTAAGGACATCTTGGTTGTTTCCAAGTTTTAACAATTAAAAAATAAAGCTGCTATAAACATCTATGTTTATAACAGATTTCTGTGTGGATGTAAGTTTTTAATTGTAGTTTTCAAATTATTTTTATTCATTTTTATGGAGGTGCCATTGTATTTCATAATTTCAGGTCTACTTCACTGAAAATATGTTTATATACTATACTAAGTTTACCACTAAAAATCTAGTTCTATCCTTCATCATACAACTGACCCTTTTGTCTTGATTATTTATCTACCCTTTCTTTTCTCTTTCTCTTCTGGTAGCCATTACTTGGAGTTATTGTTCAAAAGGTTTGTCTTATTTAATTCATCTGTTTGTTTGTTTCTTCCATATACCACGAGTGAAATCGTATCTCCATGTGGCTCATTTCACTGAGTATAATACTCTATAGATCCATTCATATTGGCAGGATTTCATTTTTTTTAATAGCTGAATAATATTCCATTGTGTACACACACTATACCTTCTCTATCCACTTGTTAAATGATGGGTTGTTCCAGTTCTTGGCTATTATAAATATGCTGCAGTGAACATGTGGGTGCATATCTCTCAGCAGTATTGTTCTTTAGTTTTAGGGGTAAATATCCAAAATGGGATTCTGAGGATTTTGCATACAGCTTTTTACATTGGCTGGACATTTCCACCAAATTTACATTTCCACCAAATGTCCTCGTATGTCTACATTGTCTCCAACGCTTATTGTTTCTTGTATTTTGAATAGTAGCCGTCCACACAGGTGTGAGGGAATATCTCATTGTTGTTTCAATTTGCATTTTCTTGATATAAGAGATAATAAACATCTTTTCATGTGTCTGTTGGGTATCTGTAGGTCGTCTTACATGTGTCTGTTCAGACCACTGCCCATTTTTAACTTGACTTGTTTTTTTAATTGTTGAGTTTTATGAGTCCTTTTTATATTTTGGATCTGACCCCTGTTAGACATATGATATGCAGGTATCTTTTTTCATTCAATAGAATGTCTTTTCATTGGGATAAAAATGTCTTTTGTTGAAGGTTTTTAGAAATGTAGTCCCATTTTGTTTATTTTTGTTTTTGGTTGAGATTGAGATGAAGCCCCCAAACACATCTCTAAGGCTGATGTCAAGGAGTGTAACATGTTTTTTTCTTGGACATACATTTTACTTCCTTTAGGTAAATGCTAAGGGGTACAGTTGCTGGACCCTGTGGTAAGAATATGTTTAGTTTTGTAAGAAATTATCAAACTGTCTTCCAAAGTGGCTAGATGAGGTTGCATTCCCACCAGCAAAGAAATGTGAGTTGTTCCATCTCCTTGCCAGCATTTAATAGTGTTAGTGTTTTAGATTTTGGTCTTTCAAATAGATGCATAGTGGTATCTCACTGTTTTAATTTGCAATTCACTAATGATATATCATATTGAACATTTTTTCATTTGCTTACATGCCACCTGTATATATTCTTTGGTAAGATGTCTGTAGGTCTTTTTGCCCATTCTTAAATTATGTTGTTCATTTTCTTATTGAATTTTAAGAGTTCTTTATATATTTCGAATAGTAATCTTTTATGTATATTTTGCAACTATTTTCTCTTATTCTCTAGCTTTTCTAATCCTCTTGACACTGTTTTTCACAGACCAATAGATTTCAGTCAGGTCCAGCTTATCATTATTTCTTTCATAGAGTGTGACAGTGGTGTTATGTATGAAAAATCATGATCATATCCTAATTTAATTTTTCTCCTGGTACTCCTAGGAATTTCACAATTTTGCATTTTATATGTAGCTTATATAGAACTACAGTGGTTTATCTTGAGTTAGTTTTTGGGAAAGGTAAAGGTCTTTGTCTAGATTAATGTTTTTGCATTTGAATGTACAATATTTCCAGAACCATTTGTTGAAAAGGTTATCTGTGCTTTTTTGTATTGTCTTTGCTCTTCTGTCAAAGATCTGTTCATTCTATTTATGGGGGTCTATTCCTGGGGTTTTTGTTTTGTTCCATTGATCAATTTGTCTGTTTTAACTATGGTAGTGTTATGGAAAAGATATTATTTGAGGGTTTGCTTTTAAGTCCAGGGTAATTCATCTTATTTAGATGGGGTAAAGTGAAGTAAAGTTTTTTACATTAACATTTATCAAGCTAACAGAATGTATGAAGTGTCACATTCGCAAAAGTTAGGGAATCTAGTCAGAAAACCTGTATTCACCTACAAAGGCGCAAAGATGAGATTTAAGAAAAATATTCCATCAAGTAAGGCAAATCAATTTAATTTGGTGATATGTTTTGTAATAATTATATATGGTAATAAAATATATTATCTATTTATAATTATCCAAATCAGGTTTTCTGAAGTTCCGCACAAGTAATGTGCAAAAATACCTTTGCAGGTGTTCAAAGTACAACTGGCCCAGGGAATTTATGCTCATCACAACCTCTTCTTTAGATACCAAGTCTACCTTGAAGGGGTTTGCTGAGATATGTAACTTCAGGTCTCCTTTTCCATTGACCAACAACAAACTGCCTGTACCCCCTGCATGTGAAATCAACCTAGAAAAAAAAAAGCAGGAAGAGACAAGTTGCTATACGACTATGTGGTTCGATTTAAAGTAAATAATTAGGAAATCAGTATTCATGTGATATAGCATTGATAAGGGAGTAAAGAGTACTTGTTGTAAGTATGGGCTTTAGTATCAGAGAGCCTGGCTTAACCATTGCCCTGCCATGCACTAGGTATGTAATTTTGGACATGTTAATCAATCTTTCTAGTCTTGTGCCTGGCACAAAACAAGCATGCAATAAATGTTAGCTATTATCTACATTATCACATTATCTTGGTCTGGACAGTATAGTAACACTGTGGTGAACAGAATCTGAATGCTTTGCTTCTTTTTTGGTCATTCCAACCATTTACTTAGAAACCGAGAGAGAGTGCCAAATCCTAACCACTAGACCACCAGGGAACTCTTACTTGGAAACTGAGAAAATAACATACATTGGGTTACTGATTAACTGAATTCACAGTGAGGTGGTTCTAGGTCAAACTTTTCTTTAATCTATCACTTCATTCCCATTAACCTCTACTTTGAAGGTAGCCTTTTAGGATGCTTTGGATCCTCAGAAATTAATTAAGCTCAGAGGATGTAAAATATCTCAGAGGTCTTTGTCTGGTATGTAGTCACCTTAGTAACTGATCAGAGACCTCTTTGGGGAAGATTAGAAAGGATAGTTTATATTTTTATCATATGCTTAGGAATGAATTTTATCATATGCTTAGGAATGAATGAGTTTATATTCTTATCATATGCTTCTCTGTGAATTCTAGGTCTCTTTTTCAAACAAGATGCTTGTTTTGTGAAAATTAATTGTCTGGAGTTGTTTGAGAGGTGTTTTACTGTTCATCTAACCTATTTAGAGTTCTTACAATTATTCCATTCAAGTAGAACTATAGTCCATCTATTTCAGTCTAATGAATTCCTTTATATATTGTTTTCTACATTGAAGATCAAACCATTTTGAAACCACACAGGCCCTGCTACATATTATGGAAACATGTTCATCTTGTCTCTGACAACTAATTGCTCCTACTGGAACTTTTCCATCTGGAGTCTCATCATCCCCATTGAAATCAGGGAGCTCATGTATGGTATCATTTCCCACTATTATCTCCAGCCTACAAAAGATATTCACTACTTTGCTTTCCAATTTTCCCCTCACCCATATGTTTCTAAATGAAGGGAGTATCTTCTGTCTTCTTAGTTAATATCTTAGGGACTAGATTAAGATGGTTACATTTGATATAACCATTTCAACTTGATATAACCATCTCTCTCAATAATTTATTGTACACTGTTCCAAGGAATTTTGGAATTTTGGGTATCTTAGCTTCATTCAGTCAATTCCATATTGAAAACAGCTTACAGTTACCAACCACACAACTATAATCACCTCCCAACTATCAAGTAGGTATATCAAATTTAGATCCTCTGGTATATGCACCCATGTCAGTAAATCCAGCATAACCTAAAATTATGTTCCTTCTGTCAGGTCTAGACGTTTCTCAAATCATTTCCACACATATTTCCCAGTTTTTTTCCAATTGGATTGAGAGCCTTCTTCTCCAGGGTTTGACTGTAATTGGCTCCCTGGGCAAGTTCAGTGCTGACTCTAACTGAGGGCCTAAGGTAGTGAAGGATGAAAGGAACAAAACGCAGGGAGCACTGGGATCCTACAAGGTAGATCTTTCAACAGGGGTTTTCAAGCAAAGTAGGATAGCTTTGGTAGAAAGAGCAGAGGATCTGCTTTTGCTGGAATGGGATGTTCTGTGGAATTTTGAGGTTTTGAGTACTTAAAATTAACCAAATCTTCCCAAGTGTTATTATACAATTTTGTGTTGCCCTAATTTTCCCAGTTAATGCCTCAAATTCACAGACATGATGAAGTTGTGAATTCTAAATATGGTCTAACTTGTCAAACCACAGCATCAAACTATCTTATTTTTGCTACAAGGATTTTGTAGTTATAAGGATTTGGTGGTTACAAGAGATATAAAAAACTTTCAGCATTGTCATAGATACTTACTAGGTATTTGACAATGCTTTGAACTAAGAATTTAAAGCCCCAGCACTGCAATTTTTTTTTAATAAGTCCTTCAGTGAAGTTAATGAGCAGTTAGGTATCTCTGAGTTTTGAATTCTATGTGACAATCATGCTGTATCACAGTCCTACCACCTGATCTGCCAGAGCCATGTTTTCAATAGGTACTTTATTTCAGTTGGCCAGGTAGTTAATAAGTAGCTTTGCCACTGAATACCATGGTTTATTACTAGTTGTATTAGTTTGCTAATGTCCTTATATGGTTCTCGTTCTCCTTCTGTCTGTGTTATCTGTATTGAAATATCCTCTTTACATAGGAGATTTATTGGATTAGGACTTGCTCTAATGACTGCATTTTAATTTAGTTACCTCTCTACAGATCTGATTTTTACATAGAGTTACATTGAGGTATAAGAGGTTAGAGCTTCAACATATAAGCTTGGGGGGGGAGGGGTGGGCCACAATTTATCATAGCATTGACTTTTCATCCTATAATGATAACTAAGTCCTCATGGCCTTCAACTCTAATTTAGCTAGCCAGGCTCCTATTCTTATATTCCCATTCTGTTGCTTAAAATCACTTCTGATACCAACAAGTATATTAATCAGAAGTTATCTGCAGATAACAGAAACAACTCTCATTACTTTATACAGAAAGTAAAAAATTTAATATGAAGAATTAGGAGCATATTACATCAGGGGAGAGACTGAGGTTATAGATTCCTGGCTGCATATCCAGTAATGGATGCCTAGAATATGCTGCACAACTGTATGCCCAACAGAATTTCTATCTCAGCTAGAATCAGGAAGTGCAGAAGACACTGTTGTAACTTCAGGTTTCCAGGATCATGCCACATAAGCTACAATCAGAAAACAACTGCTCTAACTGGTGTAACTTTAGACTCACTTTATAGGTGTCAAATCCATACTAGTAAAATGGGGAACTCAGTTGTGAAATAAGGTCCTAAGTGCACCTGAATTGGTGAAACCTAAATTACAGCAGAATCTAGCTGCATGGACATATGGGAAATGGAGCAATGCGGTTTTAAGCTTTCTAGTTACTGCAGTAGCCAACGGCCCTCTTGAAAGACATTGCAACAGAAGCCGAAATGATATACTACATTTACTACACAAAGCTAATATCACCCTAAAGGACAAAGGTAGCACAGGAAAAAAAAAAAAAACCCAACTGCAGACTAATTTTACTTTGAACACAGATGCAAAAATTTTAAAGATTCAACTAGTAAAATGAATCTTTCAGGACAGTAAAAAATACTATAGTGTGACGAAGTGCTTTTATACGTATTGCATTTATATGTATTGTGCTGTTTACCAAACTGCAAAAGCCTTGAGAACAGTCTCTTTTTAACTCTTGTTCTTAAGTTCTTGGCATATAATAACAGCTTAATTGAATAGATGTATTTCAAATTTATGGTGGTTCTACCATAACATTGCTGAATTAACATCTCCTTACAATTTATTGACTTTTTGTTATACATTTTCATGGAAAATATAGTCTACATGAAACCTTGGTAAAAATACAGTTAAAATTAAAATTATACAGCACATCTTAAATTCCTTTGGTGAAATAAAATGAAAAAATAACAAATCAACAGATAGAACCAAATTCAAATGTCCCTGGGAAGCATGGTGAGAACTGGTGGAGATTTTGCAGGTATATGAAAAACACTTTAATCCCAAATATTTTTTCACCTAGATAATAATTATTAATTAGTCACTAACTTATTAGTCAAATTACATGTTGAACTTCTGAGACTACTCTAATTAAAAGTGAGTCAATCTAACTGTACAAATTGCCATAAGCATGGGAGTTGGGCTCGTATATTAGATCTCTGGAGCCCTGTTGCTAATCTGAGCAAGTAGCTCTACATCTAGTTGCTTCCAAATCTGGTCAATAAACTGTTTTCTTTGTGAGAAGATCAGAGATCAAAAAATGATGCTTCTCCCTATGAATAAGTGCTGATGAGCCAGATGGTATATAAA
This sequence comes from Uropsilus gracilis, assembly GCA_004024945.1. NCBI lineage: Eukaryota > Metazoa > Chordata > Mammalia > Eulipotyphla > Talpidae > Uropsilus > Uropsilus gracilis. Next base: position 74,588 of record PVHY01003166.1, on the reverse strand, counting down.
GAGAAAACAGAATTGGGGGAGAGGAAAGAGAAAACACAGTAGATAAGGAACAAATGGATCAATTTATCCATAAATAACTGAAAAGTGCAAATGTTTATAACTCTGAACAGACAAGATGTGAGGTGTATACAAAATTTGCTACTGAAGTTCTGATAAAAGAATAAATCAAGGTTAGAACCAAGATATTTTATTCCTTGGCTTACCTGACAGTGCTAGGTTTGCTTGTAAGGACATCAGGAACTTCATACCTGGGCTTCAGGGGAGTCTCTTCATTGATTTTAAGCCTGAAAATATTGCCCTCTATACCATAAACCTCAGCGAGGAGAGGAACCTAAGAACAGAAACACAAGATTAGCTTCAACATGTTATCCCTGTGATGGTCATTTTCACCCAGTCAAAGTACAATGATCAGATGCTGTTGGTTTATATTGCTATAGGCAATCAAAGACAAAACTACCCAATCTACGTAGGTACACTAGAGACAAGAAACACCTGTGTGTTGGGTGGCTAGGGAAACGTAATTGTCCAGACTACGACCTTTAAAAAGTATAAGTAGTTATTAAAATGAAACTAAAATGAGAGGCATAGACTGAAATTTCCCTTGGAAAATTGAGACATGACCACTGAATCTGTGATTGACTATAGATATCTTAAAGATAAGAGTTTGGGTGTAAAAACTATGATAATGGGATTCAAGCTGAATGAAAAATGAAAGGCTACCAGCTGCAGAATAGAAAAGACAGTAAAATGTTGGTTACTGGATTCTCCAGAGTGGATGAATTAGGCTGGCTGCACTAAAATCCAGGAACTTCCTATATTCTGGTAATTAGAACTGGAGGCTCTTTCTCAAAAGATTGGAATTTAGGTAAAATTATGTCACTAGTAGGAGACAGCAGCAATACAGAACTAGAAAAAGCATATAGAATTTGAAAAAATTAAATGCAAAACAACAAACTCCAAGAGAGTAGGAATTGCTGGATTTAGGATACAAAATGAGGCATCTACATCTGAGAGATTTTTTTAAGATTGGTTTTCAACTGGTGTGCCATGTCATAGTGGTCGATTGCAAATCTTTCATTAACAATGATGCAAAGTTCTGGGTATGACTGGGAATATGTATCATGACTACTGTATCTGTTAGGTTGTGTGACAATCAAACAGGTACAGGGTGGTACCTGTTAAGAGACAGGAATCAAAGAGAATCAAAATAGTATTAAAATATGACATTGGACATTGGAGCTTTACATTTGTAAATATATACAGGAAAGCAGTCAGGACACTTCAGTGATATAGCACTGAAGAGAAATCAGGTAAATATTGCTGTGGCTGTGTTTACAGACTTTCTCGAAATGAGAATATGCTGTAATTGTTTTTTTGCAGCTTCACAGTAGATTACAAATATGCTGTAATTGTTTTTTGCAGTTTCACTGCAATTGTTTTTTGCAGCAGTTATATTAACATATAACACTAAGGTGTACAACGTGATTTGATACAATTATAATATTGCAAAATAATTGCCACCATTGCTAACATGTGCATCATGTCACATAATTATTTCCTTTTGGTGGTGAGACCATTTAAGAACTATTCTTTAAGCAAATTTAAAGTATATATTTAAGTGTATTAATTACAGTATCATGCTGTGTATTACATCTCTGGAATTTATTCATCTTATAGTTGGGAGTTGTACTTTCACCAACATCTCCTTTCCCCAAGTCTGTAATACTCTAATTATTGCTTATGTTTAATGTTCTTCCATATACATGAATTATATCAAGTATGCCATCAGATTTCTAAGATTGAAAAATGTGCTCAAGTACAAATATTATTGAGCTGAAATCATATTATATTATGTATTCTCTTCCAAATTAGACACATACCCATTATTCTCTCAAATTCAACTCAACATTTATTTAGCATGTAATATTGCGATATGTTGCTTGCTTTGAAAGGATGACTAAACCCTTGGGGAGACTGTAATTTAGAGGAAACAAAACATGTATGAGTAAATACAAAGCACTTTAGGATGTGCTGAAAAAGAAGGACAGAGCGTTGGGGAAGAAGGAAAAAGAATATTAATGACTGTAGGGAGACGGGCTGTGGGAAGTTTCTCTGGAAGAGGGATATGAGCAGGGCCTGTATGTATCAGTAGGACTTTGAGTAGGCAAAAGTAGGGAAAAAACCTTAAGCAGAGGGCACATAGATTGTATACCTAATATAACAAATCGCATCTAGTTTCTCCTATTTGCAGCAAAATAGTTATATTTTTTTTTAAACAAAGACTATGTTCTGTTCTTGAGGCTATAGTCCAGGAAAGAATACTAATTACATGAGAATAGGTGAAAAAAAACCCTGCTTTCATGATGACTTTATGCAACCAAACAGTCAAATCAGTCAAAGCACCATTTTATTTCCATTTTAACTTGTCAGTAGTTTCTTTTCAATAAGCAAACCTTTTCAAGGTAATATCCAGATTAATTTTTATATTATCACCAACTTTGTTTTCATGTTCTAAAGCACATAATTCTGTCTTTAGCATGTACTTGCTCCTGTGATTTAGCTCATGCTATCTTTGTTGGCTTAAAAAATTTTAACAGCAGCAGATTCTCCAAAGTCTCAAAAGTAAAGTTACTTGTCTGGAAGAGAGTGGGGAATGGTTCTGAGTCTCTGACTTTGAGCCCCACCCCTTCCTTCATTGAGCCCTGAGATACCTCCACAGAAACCTCTGGCTCAGTAGCTGATGGAACCACTTCCCTTTGAGGCTTAACTGACAGGAATTGCCCTGTTTTCTCAACCAAAACCATGTTCTATCAAAAGTTTGGACATGAATGTTATCTTCTTCAATATAAAACATTAAGAACTTCCAGATATCCCTGTTCTTATTTACGAACTTGTTCGGTGACTTATGGAAAAAAAAAAGGAAAAGAAAAAAAAATCCAAAAAACATACAAATCAATTACTAACTCTTTTCCTCCTATAGATGATTGTAAATGACCATGAAAAAAATACATTAAGTTACAGAAGTTAGAATGCTTAAAGTAAGACTTATTTTGTACTAAACTTAAATAATAGCAGTTACTCAAACTGATGCAAGGTAGACTTATATAAAGCAAAACATATAACTAAACATGTTAAATGTGGGGAAACAGCATGGATTTTGCTGTCTTTGAAGTATTTAAAGTCTGTAAATGTCCACCTACACAGAGGAACTAAATCCTCAGAGAAGGAATACATTTTGGAAGTTCCTTTCAGTTCAAGTCTCTAATTGGGTTTCACCTCTTGTTCTCTGTGAAGGAGTGTTATTTTCCTTTTCCTCTTATCACTCCCATAGTCAATAAAAACAAACTGCTTTTTGGCCTCCATATCTAGTTTTTATAAACTCACAGACAAAAATATCACACAGGTTGTAAAAATCATGCTGCTAGAAACAACCCTATGTGTTTTCGAGCAATGGATTGATGATATATAATTATCATGAAACTTTTTATTCACCCAGAGCTGGGAATCAGAGCCAGTTTAAATTACATTTAAATGGCAGTGGGTACTAAAAGAGAAATTATGATCCCATCATAATTGGGTAGATCTTGCTTTTCCTTTGGTACCAGGTCCCTCACATATACTCTAAGGGACAGTTAACCTAAAAGGGTTAGAAGCATGAGCAGCGACATCTCCCAGCTATTGATCAAGTCGTCTCAGGATTCAGAAAGTAGTCATTAAAAGCTATAGGGCACTAATTGCCCATGTCATAGTTGCAGTCAATTGGTTTACTGCAAACACTGACTATCTATGGAGAACATCACCAAGTTCACATTGGGCATCAGCCCACTTTCCAAAGGCAATTAGCCTGGCCAGGTATGCTTCTGATTGTTTGGCCAGTTCCCAAATTAGCTGTGTGATTCCACAGAAATTATACTGGGAGCTGTGCCTAATTTGCTGAGGTGGTAGCAGGTTGGGAAAAGTTCTATTTTCCTCAGGTTTAGATGAAGAAGCAAGGTGTTAAGTTCCTGAAGTTGTTCAGAGTTAGACCTACATCCTTAGGGAAGCTGCTAGAAGTGACACCTCTGGTGAGAATCTGCAGATAGGCTGCAAAAGAAATAAACATATTGTGAAAGGGCCATCCAATGTTATGAGAACCAATCAAAATTAGTAACATAAAGCAGGTCAAAGATATAGGTCTATTCTATATAGCCCTGGAAGCAGTGCTTTTTGGTTAGACTCAGAGCGTAAACTTCCCTGCTCTGATGTCACAAAACTAGATCTCTGTTTTTCAACTTGGACAAGTCTCACTGAAGATAGAAAATTGGTAATAGTAGAAAAAATAGTTCTAAAAAAGCAGTCAACACTTTGCAGGTAACTCCTTTCATTTTTCATTTTAGATAATCATCTGAAAGTTGCTTTAGCAAATATCTACCAGATGATTATGTAATCAGGAATAGGCAATATTCTACACCAGGACCCATATAGGTACACCTAGAGATTTGCGTCAGTTTTTCTTCAAAATTTATATGTCCTGATGTGGAAACAATACATAGAGCAAGTTAAGCTTATTTCGTAACATTACTGTATTCCGGAGAGATGACATTTGTTATGAATTGAACTGTGTTCCCTCAGATTCACATGTTGAAGTCCTATTCTTCCATGTTATGGTGCTTGGAGAATGAACCTTGGAGAGATTGAATGAGGTCATGATGGTGGGTTGATGGTGGGATTAGTACCCTTACCAAAAAAAAAAAATCTGAGAGTTACCTGTAGCCATGTAAAGATGAAGTAAGAAGGTGGCAAACTACAAGCTAGGAAGAGGGGCCCAGCACCTTGATCTTGGGCACCCCAGACTCCAGAAATGTAAGAAACAAATGATTATTGTTTAAGCCATCCAGTCTGTGTTATTTTGTTAAGGCAGACTGAGCTAAGACAATACTGAAGAAAGCTTAGTTCTACAGCTGCTTACTAAGGAGCAGATTGGGAGCAGGGAGTTGGGAAGAAGGATTAACAGATTTTGACAATAAAATTGCTTTAAAAGTTTTAATAGTTTGGGAGCAAGCAAGCACTAGAAGTGCTGGGTTTGTCAGAATCAGCTCAGTGCAATCTGAGAACTGTAGCTAAACGCTGAGTATGATCCTCTTAAGACTTTGGGTTCTTTCTCCCTGAACCTGCAATAAAAAGGTATCATTCCAGATAAGTGGATGTATATAGTTTTTTTTTTTTAAGAATCACCACATTCATACCACATCCTTATGTGAAATTGCCCATAAAATAATAATCTTCTTTCAGAAAATCTCTAATGGAGACTCCCTGACTAAGCAGTGAGCTGATATTTAGGTTGAGACAACTACAGATTGACAGAGGGCATGAAAACTAAAGTCCCAATTAGTCATCACCATAACTATATTATGTAGTAAGTAATTATAAGCTGAAAGCAGGGAATGGGTGAATAGAGCACAGAACTGCTGATAGGATTCTAGCCTGTTTTGAATTCGGGCAAAACAACAATAACAACAAAAAACACTATGTCAGAGGAGTCCACAATGATGAAATGGCTAAAATCTCTGATACCTCGTAAGGAAGATAGCTTTTGTCACTATGCCATTGATCACCTCCTTCTCATCCCCATCTGGGAATAAAGTGGTACCCTTATCTAACAAACTTAAAATTTTGACATTGTGGCGTAATTACTTTTCCTGTCTTCTTTGAGGAGATTCCTCAGTGCAGGACTATAGGACAAGTGCTACATTGTCATAGGTAAACGACTCACAACCTTGTGGTGAAAATGAGGATTTCTTCTCAGTAAGCTTCCAAGGATTATTAGTAAGTGGGAATTATTATCCAGGCTTTTGGGGGATCTGGACCACATAGCTTTAACTGTGTCTTTTAGCTACATAAGCTGTCAGGTAAAACTGGTTTAGTCTAGGTGGTTTTAGGAACTTAGGTTAACCTTTAGAAAATGGGGGAGAATCTGGAAGTGAGAGTCAGGTTGGGAGCACCAAGGTACTTGTGCACAGTTATACTTTATAGCCCAGCCCACAGTATTCCCTGTATAACTGGCCCAATGCAAGCAGTGTGGCAACTTGATACACACACACACACACTCTCTCTCTCTCTCACTCTATCTCATTCACTCACTCTGCCCTAATCCTTTCAATATATATTAACAATGGTAATCTCTAGTGGAGCAGCTCAGGAGAATCACATTTGTGATTCACGTTTTCAACTGTGTAGTTTTTTTGCCTTTCCTTTGCCCCTCACATTCTGAGAGTCACTGACTCTATACCTTGTCCAGGTTGCATGCTCAACTGTGTACTGTGTAATAATGGACAGAGCATGGGTATTTGATAGAGTCCACAGATGCAACTGACTTTCTAGACTTCATTTGCCTGATCTGAAAATTGGAGATACTACAATGTATCTTTTAGTTGTAGTACAGACAAATTAAAAGAAGGTAACATTTGTAGAACACCTAGGAACTGATTGATATGTCAGTTTATATCTTGATTAAGTTACATGTAGATATGAAAAAAAAATATATCCTCTAGCCCTGTTTATTTTTGAAACATACATAGATTTATTTTTATTTTATTTTTTTGAGACTAGGTCTTGCTATGTTGCCCGGGAAACAGCAGACTCATGTTGCCTGGGGTGCCATGGATTCAAGCAATCCCCATCCAGAGCCTCCCAGGTAGCAGGGATTACAGGCATGTACCACCATGCCTGGCTATTTTTTGAGACTAGGTCTCACTATGTTGCCTGGGAGGGTTTTGAACCTGCAGACTCAAGCTATTCCTAGTCTCGGCCTTTCTTCCTAGGCTGGGATTAAAGGCACGTGCCACCTTGCCCCCATACATAGCTTTAATTAGCCTTTGAAGAAATCTACTTCAACACAAGTAAGTAATATAATTAAACAATTATTGCAAAAAATACTCATCTCTTACTTTATTTGCTTCATTGATGAGTTGGAACCTGGTGCTGTCTTTGCCTGTGATGACTGTGTCTAGTAATGCCAGATAGGTGGGTTTCCTGGAAAGCCATTGTTTCTGACGCCTATAGGTGGGGATATACAGATGCCTGAGGATTATTTGTGACTGTCAACATTCAATATACATATTACCACATTTAAATTATTGAAATTTACTATGATAGTAAGTGAACTGGGCACAGATATCATTAGCACTTTAATAAAGTACTAACAAGAGCACTTAGCTGTTACAGGGTTAATAAAATGAGTACTAATAAAAAGAATACAATGAAATTCTTCAGTATAACAGTTCAAAGGTAGCATGTTGTCCCTTTTATTGAAAAGGTGGGGCAGTGTTCACAGAAAGCAATTGTGACTTTGCTAATTTCCCTCTTTATGAAATGTATATTCTAATAGAAACTGAATATATTTAGTGGGAATCCAATTTAATCTAGTGGTTTAACAAGGTGATGAGGTATTCATTATAGAATTTCCTTTAAGGCACTTGTTCAGGATTGAAATATGATTTACTCTGGTGTAATTATGGAAACCACTGAAAACTGTAAGTTGTAATAACAAATTTTAATATATGAATTTTTTTATGATTTTAGTTTCAGGATCACATTAAAGAAAGACATTAACTCTTACACTGCTGGTGGGAATGTAAACTCGTCCAGCCACTATGGAAACCAGTATGGAGGACCCTCAAACTAATGAAAATGGAATTACCATTTGACCCAGCAGTCACACTTCTGGGAATCTACCCAAAGGAGACCTCAATGTGGGTACAAAAGGACACCTGTGCTTGGATGTTTATTGCAGCACTATTTATAATTGCAAGGACATGGAAACAACCCAAATGCCCCAGAACAGATGAGTGGATGAAAAAGATGTGGTATATATACACAATGGAGTATTACTCATCAATTAAAAATGACAAATTTGATGAATATATGGACACCTGGATGTACCTAGAAGAAATCATTCTAGCAGAAACGAGCCAGATAGAAAGGGACAGAAACCAGATCATAGAGTGGTTTCACTACTCTATGATCAACCAAATGAAACTACACAAGGGGAGAGTGGGGACCAGCTGGAGTGGGTGGGGAGGGGAGGTGGTGGGTGACTCCCAGGGACTGAAATGATGTGAAATATATATAAATAAATTATTTTTTTTAAAAAGAAAGACATTAAAAATAAAGATTAAAAAATTTTTTTGAAGGTCAGGGAAACAGGCAATTTTATATAGAGGCGATAAGAGAAAAAATGGTACAATATCTATGGAAGGATATGTGATAATAGTTAAAAATTTCAAAAGCATTTACTGCTTTTTCTTGTTTTTTTGTTTTTTTTTAAAGTTTGTCTTCTTTTTCCCCTCCCTCCCTCCTCTTTTTGCCTTTACTCTTTGACTTAGTGCGTCCACTCCTGAAAATTTACCCTAGAAGAACACATGCATGTATAGGAAATGACACATATATAAATAAATATATATGTGTCATTTATATATATATATATAAATATAGCTATTTATAGTGGTAGTGCTGTTATAGAAAAGGATGGAAAAAAAATCAAAGATCTTAGCAATATAAGGGTGAACACATTATAATGAATTTGCCCAATGGATACCATATGTAAAAAAGTTCATATTCTGAACTCTGCAGAATACACTATGAAACAAGAACAAAAGGTACACAACAGTATATATTGAAAATTGGTATAAGAAAGGAGGTATAAGAAAGGAGGTGATATATGTATTTACAAAAATAAACATGGGAGGGTTAAATAAGAATAAAACTGGTTACATACCGGGACAAAACACAGAATGGGGTGGAAGAAGATTGGAATGGAGCAATATTTTTCAATGTATATATATTTTTATATATTTGATATTTGAAGTATGAAAAGTACTGTGTAATCAAATATACAATATTAACATTAGTTTAAAAACACCTTAATGTTCATAATATTGAAAAGTTTAAGTAACACAGAAGTATATAAAGTTAAAGGTGAATACCTCCTGTCTGATAAATTCCTTTAGCATTAATTTCCTCAGAAATTCCTTAGAGTGTAACAATTCTCAAAAAGTATTAAAGGTCAATTTTAAAATAATTTCAGAAACCTTTTTATTTAGATATTTCTCCTTACCTGTAGAAAGCAATCTTGTTGCAGTCTTTGAAAATGTTTTTATCCACAGCTTCATCTTCAACACTAAATAAAATGACAGTTTTATTGAAGCTTATTTTATTTTATTTTATATAGGTCTTGCTATTTTTAACTGTGGAACCACAGGCTCACGTTGCCCAGGGTACCACAGACTCAAGCAATCCCCAGCCTCAGTTTCCCAGGTAGCTGGGATCACAGGTGCACGCCACCTCGCCCAGTTATATTTTTTTGGAACTAGGTCTCGCTATGTGCCCCTGGTGGGACTTGAACCACGATCCCTGGCCCCGGCCGCAGCTTCCTAGACTGCTGCTTACAGGAATGTGCCACCAAGTCCAGCCAAAGCTTTTTTTTTTAAATATAGCTTGTGAATCTGATTTTTGTGCCTTTTCTATCTACATTATGAACACGGGGAGTAAACCTCTGCAATGTAAAATTGTGTCACAGTCATATCATGTGATAACATGTGTTGCAGAAAAAAATCCCTTTTTAATCTTCCAAGGTAAAGAACAAAACATGAAGCTTCAGGATTACTCTAAGGCACTTGAAAAAGAACACTGTCACTTATTAGGAAGGGCCCTTTAAAAAAAAAAAAAAGAACAAAAACCCTTCAAAACCAAAAGGAAACCATACACCTACCTATTTATTCAAAATATAATTAGAATATTTACTGAGTGCTGGCTCTGAGGAAGCTATATAGGGTTGTGTCTGAACTTTCTGTGAGATTGCAGTCAATAATCACAAGTCAACCTGACATATGTTTTAGTAGTGGCATATGCAGGTTGTTAAAATAAGAAGAGAAACAGATATAGAAGAAAAATCCTCTGCTTAAGAAAATACTGACAATCTAGAAGTCAAGATTTTTTTAAAACCAAGTTTGCAGAAGAGCTGTTTCTTGAATAGAAGAAGTTGCTACTTGAGTATATGTTTTTATATGTATTTAACATACATGGGTTAAAAGAACTACAGCCTATAAGAAAATAGAGCATATTTGCTTTCATGAAGAAGTGTTGCTGAATACAGCTATAATCAGCAAGTCTCTGGTTGCGTAGGAAGCTATGATTAAATGTCAATTTCAAAATGTTATGAAAACAAGCTTGAATACATTTGGCTATCCTGAAAAGAGGTTTCTCATGAAAGTAATCAACTCTTTCATCGACAGTCTTTGTCACTATATTTTAAGCTAGTATGCAAAGATGAGAAAAATTTGCAGTGTCCACTTTTAGCTTTGAAGATGAACTCTGGAAGTGTTACAGAAAAAGGTGGGAATAGCTGAACTTGGAAAGTAACATACTTGAAATTCATGTGTTAGAGTTCTGATCATAACTCTTCCACTATTTTGTTAACCGTGTAGAAAATATTTTGGTAACCAGGTAAAACACTGTTTTATGAGGACCAGCTATTAATATCTACCAAATGTCCTGCAGAATTGAGAAAAAAAAGATAAGTGCACAAATATCAAACATGCAAATAAGTGCAATGAAACAACCAATAAAACCTTCAAAGCCAAAATGTTGCTTTCAGGAACTTTTTGGTATACAATCCCCAGTCTGGGTGAACCCTGAACTCAGAGTCAGCAGGACCACAGAGCCTTTACCTTATTTCCTTTTTCTCAACAGCTGCCATGGCTTCCCAGTCACTGGCTCTCAGTTCTCAGGTCAAAGCCCAGAAGATCGTTTGAAAACGTTGACCCTCTTTGCAAATTATAACCAGCACTGTCAATTTTCTGGGAAAATGGAATCCCCTCCAGTCCTTAAGAATTGCTAAATCAAATCCTGTTCCTGGGTTTTTCAGGTACAAGCAAGCGTTTCTAAAGAGATTTATTTAGTAAGTCATTCTCGGTTATGAGTGGCTGATGAAAAACTTGTCTTCTTTAGAACCGAATTTTCTTTGCAGCAGAGGGGGCGTGTAAGGTTAAAAAAATAAATCAAGAAACTAGGAAGTACTGAGTCAGCCCGCCTGAATAGGGCAAAGCTTCTGCAGGTTTATCTCAGTGATAGTCCCGCCACAGATACTGAAAACTGATCCACTCTCCGTTTTTAGTTTCTAGTAGGAAGTGCCGGCCGGATCTTTGCTGGAGGTTGGTGTTCTAAGATCAAACTGTTCTGTAGCCTTATACTTTTCAGGCGAAAAGGGGGCTCTTAAATGGGATTATCTTGTCATCCAGACTAGGAATAATTTATACACAGCCACCGCCAAATCTCAGTTTTTGCTAAAATATCTCCAGAATTCAAGAATTCAATTACTAGACGTAAAACAAGAAGTCGAATAATCGACTTCCCAGACTTCTGGCCCCAGCGTCTGACTCTGATTTAGAAACATGAGGGACGGAGGAGAAAGGGAGGAGGAAAGAGCCAAATGCCACACGAGGTGCTCGCAAACCCTATAAGGGTTGCGTGAAAGAGACGCGGGGGCGGAGACACCTTTCGGCTATCATCTTAGCGCTCCCAAGGTGACCAGGTTAGGACAGGACAACGCCTGCGCAGTAGGTCCAAAGCCTCGCTAACCCTTGACAGAGGGGGGCGTGGCCTCTGGGTCGCAAAACAAACTGGCCGCGTGAGGTTTCGAGGACCCGGATGATCCCGCCCCCAAAGCAGAGCCGGAAGAGGGCGGGCGAACCGGAAGAAGGTGAAATGCTTTAGCTAGGCACTTCATTGTGAAGATGGCGGCGGCTGCGTGGCTTCAAGTGCTGCCTGTTATTCTTCTTCTGGGGACGCAGCAGTCCCCTTTGTCGCTTTTCGATGTTGGGCTGTCACCCGTTTCTGCTACTGACCGATCTAAGTGGCACATTCCGATACCGTCGGTGAGTGTTCACTTCAGGAGCAACTGAACCCGGAGGAGTAAGGGGTGGGGCTACGGCGGCCTAAGTGGTCCAAGAATGGTCTGCTTAAGTCCGTTTTCCAAGGGGCGGGTTTGCTGCAAGTGTCTGTGTCTCAGCCTTATTGAGACCAATCTAAGAATCTGAAAGTCAAGCATTTCTGTGGGTAGGTTAGCAAGAATGTCTGGTCCTCTTCAGTAGCGGAGAGGAGTGGTGAAGTGCCTCAGCAATGTCAGAACTTTCAGTGCGTGACTAGAGATGTAAACTTGTATAGGTGGAGAGTCGTTTCTCTTTCAGCTTAAGTTTCATAGCATTCACTGACCACAGTTTGATTGGGAGGAATATTATAAAGACATCCTTTATTCTTTCTTTTCTTTTGCCCTTTTTTTTGTTATTGGATAATTTCTATTTACGAAGTTATTTGATTTTGTTTGAACTTTGAAATGGTGATTATAAGCTTTTCTACGTGATTCAGAAGCCTAGGCATTTAAAAAGCATATTGTAACATGACATTGACTAAGATGGAAGTAAATAGTTGGATATTAGTGGAATTATTGTAAATTCTAATAGAAGGATTTTAAAATTGTGATATGGTAAGGTTTGTTTTTGGATAGTTAACTATCCAAAATGAATGAATCTTACTGCCCTTCCAGTTCGCCTCCTCCCTCAGTTAAAAAGCTGTAGTCATGTGAGCAGCCAAAAATCAGGTGTAGGCTGGAAATGTGGAGAGGTTCTATTGAACCGACAGTGGCATTTTTGTTTCATTCTGCTCTGCTCACTGGCTGTCATGCCCAAATCTTCCTTGAGCTTTTTATATAGCAAGCATTACAGCTATTGTTCACTTGCGAAGATCTTTAGGTTCTCAGTTTTAGTTATCCTTGTTAAAATGGGTAATTGCTGTAATAACCATCATAGAATAGTTTATTTGAAGACCTAACTGGTTGTTCTGATCAGTGAATGGTGAATAAAGGGAAAGAACTGAACTAGAAATATCTTCCATGAAGATTTAAGTTGGGGTTTCTTAGGGCGTATTGAGAGGCTTTTGCTTGATGGCAGTTATGAGGTGGGTAGGGGGTGGATAGCACATCCCTACACCAGTCTGCAAAATCCAGCGGTTTGGCTATGGTTGAAATTACTTAAGGAAAGGATATTGATATCTTCATTGTTAAGAAAACTAACCTGAAGGTTTTATAAATTAAGATTTATACAAGTTATATTCTGCCCTAGGAACTAAAGCCATCTAATGATAATCATCTTTTTCTCCTTTGTCTTTGCAGGGGAAAAATTATTTTAGTTTTGGAAAGATCCTCTTCAAAAATACCACTATCTTCTTGAAATGTGAGTTTTTACATTTCATGAAGTTTTTATTAGAGTTTTTGATTGCTCTTTTAACTTTTATATTACCTATTTTATACTTCTGATGTTGCACTCTTCTAACATAAGTATTAAAGTTTAATAGCCTGGCACTACCTGGGTATTAACATGTAGTTTTATTAAGGTCCTTTCACCGAATAATCTTCAGAATACTTACTTTTGTGAATTTAATTTTCTTGTTTCTCTGATGTTTCGCAAACTATAGTTGGATAAATTGTGTTGGTTGATTTCCCTGCATGGTGTTTTAATCTGTTCTGCGTCATGGATATCACCAGTTTTTCTTATTTGTATTAGATATTTGCCAAACATATGAAGTAGGTTTGTTAGACCATTCTTAAATATATTGAACTAATCTTGTTTACAAAAGGAGTGTTTCACCACCTGGATCTTTGGAAACGGAAGTTCAAAGTTATCAGGAAATTGTAATTATGTAGAACAAAACCAGTTTGTCTACTGGGAAAAACCATTGTATCTGAATCAAAAATATCTCATTGTGTATGAAAGAAAAGCTTCCTTTTATATCTGAAAATGCCTTTATTTTACCGAATAAATGATATTGTGGGCAGCTCCATTTCAACATCAGGAATAAAAATCCAGATTGTTCATGTGCATGTATTCCATTCTTTCCATGAGACGGCAGTTTTAAGTCACAGTTGGAAGATTATAATCTTTCAATTAGTAAGTAGTTATCAAAACCGACTATATGCCAGGGCACTGTTTTAGAGTGATAGAAGTGATAGAAAAGGCTTATTCTGTTGAGCTTATGGTTTTGTGGGGATTGAGAGTAGGTAGAATTTGTGTGAAGAATATAATAATACATTGTGTCCATAACAATATAATTTTAAATTTGATTTAAATAGAATCTGCTTTAACACAGTGGTCTTTCTTGTGAGGTTGATACACGGTATAATACATGGTATAGATTAGAAAAGCTGTCAGGGTCTGTGTGGTATTTTTTCCTTTTATTATGTACTGTCTTACCTATATTTTGATCTAGTAGTGTTTTGACAAGTTACATAAGCTGTATATTTTGAATTGTCTACAATTCATTGCTTTTGAGGGATTTGTGGCGCTTTCAAAATTTCTCTTTGTTGCTTCTGTGCTTCTCAGATTTACCTAGTTTCTGATTTTATACTTTTGTGGGAATGGCATATAGCTTTCCATGAAATTGCCAAGCCCATTTAATGTCTTTTAAAGCATTCCGGTAACATGACTAGTATTTTTCTAGACATGATTTCCACCAAATCTCCTGCTTAGGGAATTTTCTTACTTAATTTTGTTTGATCTCATTTCTGTATGCATTCTTCTGTATATTTCATAGCACGATTGCCATATCCCTTTTATCATTTACATAAATTTTATTAAACACATCAGATTTTTGTGTTTTTTAATTGAACTTTGTAAAAGCTATGTCACTTAAAAATTAGTTTGAGGAAATAATTTAAAATAAAGCAAAGGGAAAGGTTATAATTTTAGGTGTGCTTTCATTATAAACCAAAAATGGCTTCCTACATGTGCTTGTTATCTTTGTGACATTTGCTTAAAGTAGGTATTTCTGAATTCCCCTTGGTGGCATGGATAGTCCTATAGTCAGATTTACATTCCCAAGTTTTCAAACTAATTGATTGGTCCATTAAAATAATTAGGTTCTAAACTAGGTTTAATGAGTTATATGAGTCGTCTATGATTTCATGAAGTTCTTATGGTGGCTTTTGAAAAGAATTTAATATTATCTTTGTTTTTGTTAGTTCTAATCTAAACCAGCCAGATTTACTTTTCAGTTTTTACAATTTACAGTTCATAGTTCTATTTAATCTTGATATCTTTCAAGGTCTAAGACATAGACATTTTCCTCAGTGGAACTATTGTTTATACTATTATCTTATTATACTATTATCTTACTGTCCTAAATCTTGTGTCATCCCTGATTTTTTTATTCCTTGTCTTAGTAGGGTGTAATATATTTAAGGGTTTTTAGTAATTTGTTCCTCATTTCCCTTTTTGGCCCAAGAGTTCCTTATAGCTTTGTATATTTAGGTGCTCTGCTCAGCAAATATTTGAATGATTAATGAAAAACTAGCTTTCACATCAGACTACTTTTATCACTTCCAGGTTTTTCCCAATAGAGTAGCAGAGATGGAGTTTCAAGGCTGTAAATTGCTTAACTGCCCTATCTTTCTATGAAAAACAAAATTTATTATCTGAAGAATAAATATCTAGTTCTTACATGTATCATTTTATTTATATTTGGAGGTGTGTTTTTGAGTATCCTAGTTTAGCAGGAAATACATGGAATATGAGATAAAGTAAAAACTTTTACTTGGAAAGCATCTTTTATTCATAAAGATTTCTTCTTTTATAGTTGATGGAGAAACTTGTGATTTGTCTTTGAATATAACATGGTATCTCAAAAGTGCTGACTGTTACAATGAAATCTACAGCTTCAAGGTAAGGAAAATAAATTATAGAATTTTTCTTTGACTTTAGCAATCATTGAACTCCAATTCCTTAGTTTTATAACTAAGTTTAGTTAGTTATTCCTTAGTTTTATAACTAAGAGTTTAAAAAGGCATGTACTCAAAGATCAGGATTTACTAGCTTTAATGCTTTTATTGCTTAAGGACTTTATTACAATTGGCTTTTTTTTTTTTTTTTTAAGCTTCAACTTTGTCACTCTGAAGAGTGCAATGGCTGCTAATACAGTTAAGTGCCACTGCCTTGGTTACTGATAAGGGGCATCATTTTACCCACTGTAACTTTTGCACTGTCAGTTTAAGGCATATAACATATGGTGATGATGACGATGATAGGGTTTGAACTCAGGCCTCATGAAAGAGTCCATGGGTTTTATTTTCAGAATTGTCATAGTGCATTGTAGTTAAGCATAGATGATGTGCTTAAATTAACTACACATCAACATTGGCCTTTAAAAAAATGTCTACTATAAGGTCAGTTTTTCATACCTTAAGCGTATTGAATTTCTGCCTAGTATTAGGGCTTTACATGATCTTTTTTATGTTGTTGGTGATTGTCTTTTGCTTTTGTTATTCATCATTAAGTAGCATTAATATGATGGGGAGGACTAAAAGAACTTAGAAAGAAATGACAGTATCTCCAGAATATGATTTGAAATATGGTTGGTCCTTTCTCTTAATCACTACTTTAATTTACAGTTAAAGTAGTATGGCTGGGTGTGGTGGTACGCATCTGTAATCCAAGCGCTGGGAGGTAAAGAGGCCAGGAATTGCTTGAGTTTGCATGTTTGAGACTACCCTATGCAACATAGCGAGACCTGGTCTTGAAAAAGCAGCTGGATGCGGTGGCAGGCGCCTGTAATCCCAGCTACCTGGGAAACTGAGACTGGGGATTGCTTGAGTCTGTGGGATTGGGACTACCCTGAGCAACATAAGTGAGACTTAGTCTCCCCTCCCCCCCCCAAAAAAAAAGACCATTATGAAAAACTGGTCAAGAGCTTAGCAGATCCTGTCTTCATAGGTAGTCAAGTTACTATATATTAAGTCATATATGTTAATGATGTAACAAGTTAACAAAAAAATGTTTTGGGTTGCCATAGAACAAAATAATGGACATTGCAAGCAGGTAGCTGAAAATGTAAAATAGGGGCTTAGGAAAAAGAGGATTAGGCATGCAGGTTTGGGAGAAAAATCACAGAATGGATAGATGAAGCCACAGAAATTGAGTTAATGGACTGTAAATTACTATGCCGATTTTGTGCTTTTAAGCTTGTGAGCATAAGTGAAAATTTTGGTGGTGGTGTTAATTTGGTCAACTAAATCTTGTACATTTATTTTTGTGTGTCATAACCTCCTGGAATATTGAGTTACCCTTTCTTCCCAGAATTTTTAGAGGAACTACCTTCTGTGAACCATAGACTAGAAATCTGTACTTTAGATTCTAACATTGTTAGATTCTTGGATACTATTGTGTAGATACCGTTATGAGATACTGTTATATATTCTTGGTACTAGTATGTAGTCTGTTAATTTTTGAAACAGCAAACCCAGAAGTATAGGTAATCTATTTGTTATCTTCTAAATATCTTGTAAAAGGTAAATTACTCTATTTTCTCTATTTTTCCAGACAGGAGAGGTGGAGTCATATTTGGACAAGCTCAAGGGTAGAAATGGCTTGTCTGGGAAATATCAAACATCATCAAAATTGTTCCAGAATTGCAGCGAACTCTTTAAAACACAGGTAACAACAGTGGTTGCAGGGAAATAAAAGAGGTAAAAAAATATGATGTCTGTTTTTTGGTGCTATCCATTTCCTGTCCCTCAATTCTTCTGCCTGAAACAAGTTATAAGCGTTTCTGGTAGCTGCATAATTCAACCGCTTACGTATTTATTTCATATATGATTTCAAAGATGATTTGCTTTTCATATATGCAAAAAGCAAAGTTAACACAAAATTCATTGTGATAAAATAAGCATAACTAATACCATTTTAAACATTTTTAAGTGTGCCGTTCGGTGACAATAAGTATGTTCAGCTTTGTTGTTCAGCTGTAATGAAGAAGCATCTCCCTCCTTTTTCCTCACTGTGAACTGACACTTCATAACTATAAACAGAAACTCCATTCCCCACCCATATAACTATTCTACTTTCTGTCCATATGAACTTGACTATTTTAGATACTTCAGAGAATTGGATTCATACAATATTTGATTGACTTCTTTCATATAGCAAAATGTTTTCAAGGTTAATTGACATAGCATGTATCAAAATCTTGTTCCTTTTATAGCTGCATAATATTTGTGTGTGTGTGTGTGTATAAAATCACATTTTGTGTAGCCATTCATGTACTGATGGGCATTTGAAACCTCCAATTTGTGGGTTTTTTTTGACGCAATTAAAAAAATTGCATTTTTTTAAACAAATAAGATCGCATGTATTTGCAGCAATCAAATATCTTAAAAATCCTCTAAATCTTGATTTGTGAATCTATTTGGCTTAAATTCTTTTTTCTCTTTAATCTCAATTAAAATTACTCTTCTCTAGAAGAACATAAGAATTTATTTCTAAGAAACAAAATCATCCATTATCCAGCACTAATCATTATTATTGAAAAAGAAAGTATAACATTTTTTAAATTTTAAGCTATTTTTTAATTTTGTATATATATTTATATGTATATTATATTGTTTCCCTAACACCAATTTCCTTAACTTCCTGTTAACTTCCCAATTTCCCTAACACCTATTAACCATCCTACTCTTTTGTTCCCTTCGCCTCCCCTGCCTCTTCCCCCTCCTGCTCTCTCACTCCATCGTTCAGTCCCGTTGGTTGATTCTAATTTTTCTTATTCGTTTGTTTGTTGCTGTATCTGTCATATAAGTGAGATCATCCTAAATTTCTCTTTTTCTTTTTGCTTATTTCTGCTAGTATGAGTTCTTCTAGTTCCATCCATGTTGTTGCAAATGACATATGTTTTCCTCCTTGATTGATGCATAGTATTCCATCGTGTACATATACCACATTTTTGTCAGCCATTCATCAGTTTTGGGGCATTTGGGTTGTTTTCATATCTTGGCAATTGTAAATAGAGCTGCAATAAACATGTGCATACAGGTGTCCTTTTGAATTAGTGTTTTTATGTCCTCTGGGTAGATTCCCAGTAGTGGGATTGCTGGATCGAATGGTGCTTCCATTTTCAATTGTTTGAGGGTCCTCTACACAGTCTTCCATAGTAATTAGACCAGTTTGTACTCCCACCAGCAGTGTAGGAGAGTTCCTTTTTCTCCACACCCACACCAGCATTTGTTGTTGTCCATTTTTTTTTTTTTAATATGGGCTATTGGTACTGGTGTAAGATGGTATCTCAGTGTGGTTTTAACTTGCATTTTCCTGATTATTAGTGATGTGGAACATTATTTCACCTGCCTATTAACCATCTGTATTTCCTCTTTGGTGAAGTGTCTTTTTAGTTCTCCCAGTTTTTTTGATTGGGCTTTTTGCTTTGTTTTTGTTCAGTTGTATGAGCTCTTTGGGGATCTTTGTTATCAGACCCTTATCATTTGTCTGGAGTCAAAAAATTTCTCCCAGTGGTTGGGTTTCTTTTTGTTTTGTTTATTGTCTCTTTTGCTGTACAGAAACTTTTTAGTTTGATGTAGTCCTAGCTGTTTGTTTTCATTTTTTTTTTGCCAGCTGTAGTTGTGTCCAGAAATGGATTTCTGAAGTGAGATTCATGGAGGGTTTTGCCAAGTTTTTCCTCTATGTATTTTATGGCAAAACCTCCAGTTTTAATTCTCTTATCACTTCATCTAATTGATATGTCCTCAGAAAGATTCACCTTTTTAGAAAGATTTTACAACTGCGAGCCCAAATTCAAAGGGTTGAATTTCTTATCTTTCTTTGAGGGAAAGAGGTAATGCATAATATTTTAATATTTGTATAATCATGAGTAGTTGCTATTATGAAATTCTCTTTTATTAGAAATAGGATCTGATACCAAGTGTGTGATAGAAAAATTATCAGTGTTGAAAGTTATTGTAACTAACTTCTTATTACATTTAAGTTTTGCTTTGTAATATTTAACAAATTGCCTTGGAGAGTTAAGAAGTTCACAGAAAGCTAGATTTTTGTTCAGTTATTAGGTAAGAAGACTTATCTATATTATATTGCTAAGAAGGCTTTCATAGTGATTGGTAAGCGGATAAAGAATACTAGGAACAGTGTGATGTGGAGTTGGTTTTCAGTTGATTATCAAATTTATCCCCCAGCTAGGTGGGGTCATTCTTGGATTTGATAATGAAAACTGATAATGTTGCTTTAGTGTCACAGCTTTTAGATCTTCCAGAATCTTCCTTTGGGAAGGCATTTATTCTCCTCCTCCAGTCTGATATAACAGGGTTATATTGGCCTATAAGACCACTCCATCCTAAGCATAGATTAAAGTTTTGTCATTCTTAAATGTCATTCTTAAATAATTCTGACAAGTTTGGTTTTGTATTTTTCTTTTTAATTGCTAGTAAGGTTTTATATACTGCTTGATGGTTAACTGGAAATCTTTTGTCTGTCATTACTATATTAGTAAATTAGCTATTATAATATATTTTGCTTTAATCATTTCTACAGATGTTTAGCTACCTTTTGCTGTTATAAATCTTAAGTTTTCATATTATATTTCTTTTCATAGAGCTTTTCTGGGGATTTTGTACATCGATTGCCTCTTTTAGGAGAAAAACAGGAGGTAATTATTTTCCTTGCTTTATAGTTCTGAAAACAAAGTAAAAATTCTGAATTAATTCTTCTTTCTTTCTTTTTTTTTTTTTAATGTTTAAAGGCTAAGGAGAATGGAACAAATCTTACCTTCACTGGAGACAAAACTGTAAGTACAGAAAAGAATTGAGGCATGGACACATTTTTTAAGTTTGAGTATTTTGAATTATCTAAGCATGCTAAAAAGAAGCTTAAGAATGTAATCTAAGCACCAGAAAGTTAACAGTGGTTGTCTCTGAGTGTTATAATGCATTATTTTTATTTTCTTTTTTGTGTTTTCTGTGTTTTTCATGTTTGCTACAATTGATCTGTATTGTTTTATAATTATCAGCCCTATAAATAGTACTTTAAATAGGAAGAAACTTAGAAAAGCATCTCCTAAAATTATCTTGCAACTTACCTTGAAGAAAGTTTAGAAAATTAAAATAAGTTGAATCTATAAATATGCCTTAAATTTTCATAAATCATGGTAATTAATTCCTCCAGACATTGCCAGTTAAACATAGAAGGTAAATCATAGGTATCCATGTTGGGTCATGGATTTTACAAAACTAATTAAAGTTTTAATTTTGTAGCAACTTTATGTATATGATATATATGTAATAATTTATTTCTTGAAAGCATACAGTTCAGTGGTTTTTAGTATATTTTTAGGTTATGCAACCATGTATTGGTAACTCCAGAACATTTTTATTATCCCAACAAGTAATGCCATTAAGCAATCATTTCTTATTCTTCCCTTTCCCAGCCATAGATAACCTCTAATCTTTTGTTTTTTTCTGGATTTGCCTGTTCTGTTCATTTTATAAAAATGGAATGGTTCAATTTGTGACCTTGTGTCTGGTTTCTTTCACAATTTGAAACTTAAATTTTTAGTTTTCTTCTGCCCAGAGCCTTTAATGTTGGCCAGAGATGAATAATTAGGTCATTTTCAGGTCTTTGGGACACATGCACTCAGTTTTGTACATACCCACCCAACTCTTGAGTGTACTCATATGTGACCATCTAGATTTCCAGGGATATTTTGGAATTTTTCTAAACTTCTGTGGACAAATAATTGTTAATGTTTCCTTTTATATTTTAAGTTAGTTTCTTGCTATTCTTACTTAGTAATATCTCTTCATGTAGCTGTGATTTTTCATGATTGCTGCTGAGTGTTTTTAAAAATACCCTGAGTACAGAGTCTTTCCCACTGAATGAGTTCTGAATCTGCATACATGGAAAGTAAGCCCTGGGAATGGACTTTTCTACACCTGACTAAGAACTCTGCCATTTTGGCCTTGAGGGACCTCCAAACCTGGGGGTGTTTTTTGTTTCTACAGGCTGTCAAAATTCTGTTTTTCACAGCTATTATAACTGGGAGCATTTTAGTTTCAGGGGGCATGGTAGAGGGGCATGAGATAAGGGTGAACAGAAAACACTTTAAGCTTGTTTTTCTGATTGAGAAAAAGATTGTTTTACTTGGGGAAATTTCTTATTGGGAATCTTTAATTTCTAGAGTACCAAAAGGTTAGTTTTTTGTTTTGTTTTGTTTTGTTTTTAAGAAGAAAGGGATTCTCCTTGTCGATTCCTCTTAATAAACACTTTAATATTTTGATTAAGTTTCCTGATGTGTGGTTTAGGCAGTAATGTGATATATTTACTATTGTGATATTTTCTAAATTAAGAGGTTTACGTTTTTTAGAGTAATTTTAGACTCAGCAGAATTCAACAAAAAAGCACTGAGTTCTTGCATTTCCTTCCACACTTGCACTGTTAGCCTCTTCCATTATCCTGTATCAGTAGGTATAGTCAAAGTGAACCCACTTTGACTGGTCATTGTCAACCAAAGTTCATAGTTTATATTAGGGTTCATTATTTGTGCTACACATTGTCTTACAAATGTATAATGATAACAATCTGCTATTATATAGTATAGTTTACTGTCCTAAAAATCCCATATGCCCTACCTATTAACTTATTCTTCCAACCCCTGGCAATCACTGATTTTTTTTTTTTTAATTGTTTCCATAGTTTTGCTTTTTCCAGAATGTAATGTAGTTGGACTCATAGAATATAGAATTTTCACACTGACATTTTTCACCTGGTAATAATATTTAAGAATTCTGTCTTCTCATGGCCTAGTAGTGCATTTCTTTGACTGCTGACTGAGTTCCATTGTCTAGATGTGTAACATTTTATCCATTCATCTACTGAAGAACATCTTCGTTGCATCCAAGTTTTGACAGCTGTGAATAAAACTACTATAAACATGTATGCAGGGTTTTATGCAGTCATGAGTTTTCATCGCATTTAAATACAAGGAAGATTGCTGGGTTGTATACAAATATTTATATTTGTAATCTTTGTAATTTTAACAAATTTTATGACATCATTAATGATACAATTTTAATTAGAAATAGAAGTTAAATGTATGGAGAACATTTGGGAACATAGTATATCTTTCTCAACAGTTTGATAATTAGATTGCCACATTTAGCTTTAATCATTTTGTCTTATAATGGAATTAGAAAGTTCTGTTTAAGGGGAATTGTAATCTAAGACCATACCATGAAAAATCCTTTAAGAAAGGGGAGGATGCTTAGTAGTTGAGTGCTAATGAAGAGCACAGGCTCTGAAGGTCAGATTTTATAGATTCAAAATCCATCTTTACAACTTATCACTTTGCCTTGGTTTGTTACATCATAAAATGGAGTGTTTAGGAGTCATGTTACCAAGAATTCTGGAAGAGAGAATTCCAGGTGTCCCTCCACAAAATAGCTACTTCATTGTGAAAAACTGCCAGATTCTGCTTTTTTAAAACTTGGGAATCCAGTGAAAACTTAAAATAACCAGGAAAAGACCTGATGAAAGAATGCCACTCTCATCCATTAAGCATTTAAATTATTGGCCATCCCCTGTGTCACAGAACAGAGAGGAAAATGGCCATTGCTGTCCTGGTGTAGGTTGCCAGTGAAAGAGGGAGGAGTGTGGATCTTAGTTTTCAGAGAACTGTGGTTGTATGATTTGACCTGTCTGGTGACTCCTTGTAGGACCTGTGCGAGGACTTGCCTTTGTTCTGCCTGACTCAGAGCATTTCCAGGACTGGGGTGGTTTCCTGGGTTGTGTTTGGCGAAAGCATTTAAAGGTAAAAATACCAACTGTGGCATGATAGGGAAAAGAAATGAGTCAGGGCAAGGTGTAGATTGTAAAACGTGGGAGGGAAGTGATTTGTGGAGAGAGAAATGTGGGAGAAAAAAGAGCCTTTGAAAAATGATGCTTTGTGTGCTGGAGCACTGAGCTTGCCACCAGGACTACAACGTGTGCTCAGAAAGACCCTACACAACTCTGCCCTTTCACCCCTGTGTGATCTTCAGACTTTGCAAAAGCGAAAAAGTGAAGACTAGGAAGGACTTTAATTGAACTTGCTAAGCATTAAAGGATTGTCCCAATCTGTAAAGACTAGGAAAGTATGCCTTTTCTTTTTTTCTTTTTGGTTCTGGGTGTTTTAAGAAAATGTTTGCTTAAATTGACCAGTAAGCTAAAGGAATACAGACACCAATAGCTACATAGGACAATAACACAGAGTCTTAAAAAAAAATTTTTTTTAAGCCACTAAACAACAGCCTACACAAGCAGTAGCAGAAACCAGTGATGGGGGGAGAATCTGGTTTCCAGAGTTGCTGCATTATAATATACAGAATGTGCACATTTCAACAAAAAATTTTGAGGCATTCAAAGAAACAAGAAAGTATGTCCTGTTCACAGGGGAGAAAAATTAATAGATGTCTCTTAGGAAGCCCAGGCATCAGACTTGGAGAAACGTTAAATTAGTTGTCTTAAAAATGCTCGTGAGTGAAGAACTCAAGGAAAAGAACATAGTCTCCCAAGTAGGGATTAAAAACTATAAAAAGGAACCAAATGAAAATTCTGGAGCTGAAAAATACAGCGACTACATGAAAAATTGACTAGAAGGGTTCTTAGCAGATTGGAGTAAGCAGAAGAAAGAATGATTTGAAGTCAGGTCAGTTGTGATTATCAAGTCTCAAGGAACAGAAAGAAAAAAAATGAACAGAATCAGAGAGACCTGTGGGACACTATTGAGTGAACCAGTGCACACTTAATAAGATTCTCAAAAGGAGACGAGTAAGATACAGAATAATATTGAGCAAACCTCCCAAATCTTATAAATGCATGACTCTCAAAATACTGAAATACTCATAAAGGTCAGACAGACTCCATGCATGCTGCATAATCTACACAATGGGAATAAATGCATGCTGCATAATCTACACAATGGGGTACTGTTCAGCTGTAAAAATGGAAGAAGTGCTAATACATGTTACAGTGTGGGCTAACCTTAAGGACATTTTTAGTGAAAGAAGCCAGATGCAAAGGGCCTCATATTGAATGATTCCATTTATATGAAATATCCATAGTAGACAAATTCGTGAAGATAGGAAGTTTAGTGGTTTCAAGTGGCAGGAGGGGTGGTGAAATGGATTGTTGCTGCTTGCTGAATTTGGGGTCTGATTTGAGATGGTGAAAATTATTTTAAACTAGATAGAAGTGATGTTTTTCTGGTATTGTGAATGACCAAATACCATTGTTATTTCACATTAAAGTCATTAAGATTATGAATTTTACACTATATGAAATTGTCTCATCTTAAGAAAAATAACTGTAATCGGAATAATTTTATGTAATAGAAATAGGGTTATTATAAAGATTAAAGATTGTAATAACATTATATGTTTTAATAGAGAACTGAGCATATAAATATTATTTTTATTTGGCCAAAAATTTATATTCAAGAATTTAAATGTAAGCTTTGATTTATTCTAGAATACGCAAAGTATTCAATTTCTTTTGAAATTTGTAAGGGGTAATTTTGAGATACAGAAAATTAATAGAGCATTTCATTACACCAAAGTTTTATTGGTTAATGAACAAGTAAGTTCTATTAATTATGAGTAAATAGAACATGTGGTGTACCTATAACTTTGAAGCCATAAAATTTCTCACAAATTGCTCCTGGATTTTGTCAGAAAGAACTTATTAGGGAGAGACAAATCAATTTATAATTCAGCCTGGCATAGCTCTTCTTAGATTACTGAGATAACCTACTAAATGTATAGCTGAGGAATCCTTTAATCTGCTTGATTGACACTTTGGATTTGTATCATGAAATATAATTTTCCAGTTCTTGTTTAGTTTTAGACTGTAGGACAATTTGTATTTTTGAGAAAACAAAGGGCATTGTAGGAAAATTCTGTTTTGAAGGGCTTCATAATATCTCTGGATAGAAGTTTCTTTTAACACCAGAAGATAATAAAAGAAGTATTTCCTTTCACACATGAAAAGAAGCCAGCCATTTTCTATGTTCGTTTCTGTCTTTGTATTTTAGTCTTGTGTTTGTGAAAGTCTTTAGTTTGTCAAATGTGTGGCAACAAATTCATTGAGGACTTTTTTGCTAGGCTTATGTGCAAACTAACTGGCCTTGGAGTGGATTCTTCTCCAATAACCAGTTCTATAAAGAAGGAGGTGAATTCTCCTTTGACTTTGGGGGTTTGGGAAATGTGGAGTAGAAGACAGAGGTAGTCCAGGAGGGACACAGTGACTCTCACTTTCTACATAGACTAGCCCAACTTGAAGTTTTTGATACAAATGTGAGTAAGTAGAAATCTTGCAAAGTCTTAGGAAGAACATTCAACAGAGCATCGTAAGAATTGGGTTTTTAGTTGATTTAGGTTTTTAGATTAGGAATTGAATTTTTTTAGGTGACTTAAATAATCACCTTAGTTTGTTTAGGATATTTTGTAAACCATAACCTCATATCCTAACATTTAATACAATGATTTTAGTTGAGATTAAGTTAGGATTTGGGGGTATAACAAGATACAGAATGATCTGCATTTTAGTAATTTATAATTTAACCTACTTTACTGTGTGCAAGAGAACTGTTTATTTTGTTGTCTACCATTTTAATGAATGAAACTGGATTCTACTATTCTAGCACATTCTAAAACAAAAAATTCTTAATATTAAGTTGTCCTCCTAATTCTTAAAATTTGAAGATTTGATGCCTTTTGTCCTCTCTAGGTGATGCATGAACCATTAAAAACTTGGCAAGATGCACCATACATTTTTATTGTACATATTGGCATTTCATCTTCAAAGGAACCATCAAAAGAAAGTTCACTAAGTAATCTTTTTACCAGTAAGTTCACTTCATTTCTTTTTAACAGTGGTGTTAATGTTATCTAAATCTGTACTACATAGTGGATAGTCTAAAGTTACTTTAAGAAAGAGTGAATTACTCATTAAGAATATAGTGAAATTTTTAAAAAAATTGAGAAATTAACATTTATCTGTACTTATGTGTACCAGACAGTCTTCTTGCATCACATTTTGTTATGTATTATGGACACGTAGATTTCATTTTCCTTCATTTGATTCTCCTGCTTAAAAATGTTTGATGTTATGTTTTGAGCTGTATATATCAAAACTTGGCTACCAAATGAAAACTTGGCAATTTTTTAATCAACTGGTAATTTATTAAATGTTTCCATTTTTCTTGGTGTTCTCTTTCTCATACTTGCTGGCCAGTTCATGAGCCATTATCTCTTACTTGGAATCTTGTAATAACTTGCTAATTGACTCTACTTCCTATAGTTTCTTATTTTGTTTCTTCCCTCTCTAGTTTTCTTCCCTTCTGTCTCAAGAGGAATATTGAAAAAAAATTTCCTCCTAACTTTACTGGCAATATTGTTACATTTTACCATTAAACATTACAATGTTCATGGTAGATTTTTCAAAATGCTCTTTACCTGGTTGAGGATACTCCTTTTTATTACTAGTTTATTGAGTTTTTCTGGTATTAAAAATGAATGCTTATTTTTATCAAATACATTGCTTATATTGATTAAAATAATCATATAGACCTCCTACATTTAAGTTGTTAATTGAGGCATTATATTAACTTGTTTTTCTAGTGTTAAGTCATTCTGCATTTTTTGGGATAGTGCTATATTACCCATACATAGTTGAATTCCATTTTCTAGAATTTTGCTTAGTTTCTTTATCTATGTTCTGAGTAAGATTGGCTTTTAATTTTATTTTTCATGCTATTTTTTATTGTTTGATAGCTAGGTTTTGCTAGACTCAGTGAACTGTGTGAATACAGTGAACTGAGGAATATCCCCTATTTTTTATATCTGCAGAGTAGTGTTTTTTAAAGATAGGATTACCCCTTTCTTGAATAGTGTTTCAACCTGATAGGTCCCTGTGCCCTACCCTCATCCTTCCCCAGGAGACTTTGATTAACTGACTCAGTGTCTTAAATAAATGTTAACATTTTTCCTTGAATGAGGGTTTTTTCTTGGGGGGGGGTGTCCATTTTTCTTCAAGGTTTCAAGTTTATTGGCATTTTTAACTTCTTTTAAAGAAATTCTTTTTTCAGTTGAATTAACATTGCCGTACATTCTTATTGGTATTTTGGAAATAGAGGAGAGGATCACCTCCCTCAGGTATCACTGCCATAGTGCACCTGACACCAAATCACCCGTAGTCCACCACCACAGACCGTTGTGCTTGCTTCCCTTTCCTATTTTTAACTTCATAAAACTTTATATTTTTATCCCAATGAATTTGCTTTTGATTTAAAATTTTCTATTTGTCCAATTAATTTCTACATCTCTTTCTTTCGCTTTTTGATTTTACACTTTCGTTTTTTATGAATTCTTGTGTGAATGATTAAGTCCCAGCCTGTAGTAATGTGGGCTTTATGGCTTGGCACAGTGTAAGGACTTAAGAAATGTGTGTATCCTCCTGTGTCTTCAGGTCCATGTTCTAATGAAGAATGGTCTCAAGGAACAGTTATCAAAATTAATTTCCACCCTTTAGAGAGCTCGGAGGAATATCCTTGCTCTATTCTAGTTCAGCTTTTTTTGTGCATCAACCTGGCTCTAGACCCCTTTTCCTTAGAATCCTGCTACTTTCAGTGATGGAAATTGAAGAGTGTCCTAATCCCATAGGAATTGCACTTCCAACTGCTGTAGCCTGCTTTAAAGCTCACTCCGGTTTTAGCATGGATTCAGCCTCATGTACTGAATTCTGAGTTTCTGTTCAGGGTTGGTATTTGTAGATGTTAAATGTGTTTTTGAGCTTTATATCTTTTTGCCTTTTTCTTTTCACATTTTATCTATTTGCTGCTTGGAGCTAAAAAGAAGGTACATTAAAGCATGGACTTAACTATGCCATGTGAAAGTCCTAGAATTCTCATTCTAAAACTGATTTTATCTTTTTACCCTCCATTAAAAACATTGATTTGGCTGTCTCCTATAAAATATCCACATCCTGGAGCAAAGCTTATTAAAGAAAATTCTACAGTGTGCTGAGCTTACTTTTCACTGCTTTTGTCAAAATGTGGTTCTGCAGTATTATGTGCAGTCCCAGACTAACATGGTCTTTAAGTATAAATATTTTTCATACCTGCTTTGTTCGTTTTTTTTTCTCTGCCCAGAAAGCCTTTTTATTTGTTGTAGAAAATGCACATATCTATTTGGATTTAGCTCACAGTGACAGTAGTCTGTTGCTTTTCAACTCCCTTTCCCTTCTAGATGGTGTGAAACATTCATTTGTTTTCCATAGTGCCTGTCACTTAGTAAAAGTGCTTCATTAATGTACAATATATTTTAGTATAGAGCAGAAGTCAACAAACTTTTTAAAAATGGATAGGTTAGTTCTCTCTACCAACAAATACCTAACTGCCATTGTGATACAAATCCAACCATAGGCAATTTTTAAGTAAGTGGACATTACTGTTTTCCAGTAAAACTTTATATAAAACAGATGACTGGATTTGGCTCATATGCTCTATTTTGCTCAGAGAATGAGCAAAGACTGTGTCAAATATTTGCTACTTATTATATTTGGTCTTTAAGAGGTCTCACTGTGAAATCTTTATGGTTACTTCTTTGGGATGTTACTTTTGTGCCTAGTAAGTATTGGATATTTACTTTTAATAATGATGTACCCTTTTTTCTTGATGAAATCAGTAGGAAAGTTTTGTTGAATAGGAAGTTATTAGTTTATTCCTGGAACTTTTCAGGTAAATTATTTCTTGGATAAATCAGTTTTTATTTATTAATCATAACTAGAACTTATACAAAAATTTTTGTCATTCATCATTTAAAAATAGTCAAAGGTATGCTTTAGTAGGGAAAACTGTCTTTTAGATTATTGTTACTTTGTTTTGCTATGCTTCATGGAACACTTTTTATTGTTCCTAAGCACCCACTGAAAATAATATCTCCATAGCAAAGGGACAGAATGCAAGTAAGTAAAATTGTAGTAATAGGAAATATAGGTGGGAGAGGTAGAAGACAAAAGGGCAGCAGAATGAAATTCTATACTCTTCAAAGTGATGCTGTTAGGAAAAGTATTTATGAAATGTGATTAGGATTTAGAGGAGATGGTGCATAGTATTAGTTGAGCAGCCCAGTAAGGCTTTGTGGAGTAAGTAAAAGTTGTGAGTTTGGGAACAAAGGGCCTTCTACTTCACGCACTGACTGGACTGGAGATATAAAGGCCTGTATGGGATACAGTATAACTGTGAATTTCTAAGTGTTCTTGAATTTCTAAGTGTTCTGCAAATCGAAGGATTGTGACCAATGACCTTTTCATTTATTCATCAAATATCAGACAATATTTTAGTTAATTTCTTCATCCTTTAATTCTGAGGACTCTGTTTTGGCAGTGACTGTTGAAGTGAAGGGTCCCTATGAATACCTCACGCTTGAAGAATATCCATTGATGATTGTAAGTGAAATAATTCTTTAACCTCAACATTAAATAGCTTAGCTTGAAAGATTGTGTTTTATGGCAATATTCTATTTTAAAGAATCATTTTCTAGTAGTCCAGAAAATAATGCTTTAAGGTCTATGCTTTTTAGTAATATGGGCCTCGGGGGTGTCAGCAAGCCCCTCTGTGCCTCGTTTTCTCATTTGTAAAAATGAAGAAATCAGTGACTCATAGAATTTTATAGTTAGTACCTTAAAGATAATTTCACATCTCATGTTCTCTCTAGGACCCAAAGAAGGGCGCTTCTTACAACCTTACTGTTTGTGACTATCATTAAAGTAACAAATTTTAATGAAACTTCTTTGTTTTTAGTGCATATGTCTAGGAATTTCTTTGGTCTACTTTCAAGTTTATTTTGTGATCTTTTTGCTTCTTCGTTTCCCTTTTTTAGTTTTCCCATTTTGTCATATTTCACTATCTTTTCTTGAATACTAACCCTGGCATGCTTTCTTCCTCTTGAGTATTGTTGTTTTATAAGTTAGAATGTGAGCTTAAAAAGCTTTATTAATACAGAACAGTTACTCTTGATTACAGTCTCCTCTGCTTGAGAAGAGGAGATAATTTTTCATATTAGTATTAATTCCAAAGAAATAAGATGATTATTTTTAAAATAGGAAGTATAATCTGTGGGGGGGGGAGATTTATAGTTATGATTATGTACTGATTAAATTGTCTCTTGGCTCCTAATCCTCCTTTTCCTCTCTTTCCCTTTGGATGACAGTTTTTCATGGTGATGTGTATTGTGTATGTACTGTTTGGTGTCCTGTGGCTGGCATGGTCTGCCTGCTACTGGAGAGATCTGCTCAGAATTCAGTTTTGGATTGGTGCTGTTATCTTCCTGGGAATGCTTGAAAAAGCTGTCTTCTATGCAGAATTTCAGAATATCCGATACAAAGGAGAATCTGGTACGTAACCAAACAATACTTGCCAGTTTCTGAGTGACTGGTAGGTGAGATGTGACAATTTTCCTAAAGGCAATAAGTCATTGGCTAGATTTAACTTTTCAGTTACATATTTATTATAATCGCAAAACAGAATAACTGATTGTTTACTTTTGTTTTTAATTCTCGTAACTACTGGGATTAGTGATTTAAGAGTTTTATTAAAATATTATTCACTGCTGTAGTATGTTTAGCCACTTGGGAAAGATTATAACAGTTATTGGCTCTCAGTTGTTGATTTTTAAGGCATTACTATTATGTACACTAAGAAAGAAAGTAAATACTTCCTAGTTAATTGTAAGTTGCCATTGTAACACACACCTTGATTTCAAAGATGTTAAAATGTGGGGAGGTTGCACCTAAGAATTGATAAAATATAGTAAGCCCAAGGAATTAGGACAGTGCTTATAGTTTAATAAGGTGAACAGGTAATGTCAGTAATTGTTTCGTTTGAAGCTTTTTGTGATAACTGCAGTTCTTTCTCACGAGGCCATTTAATTATTAATTATTATTGCTAAAAAGTATTCTAAGTAGGTCTTCCTCTGGTCTTTGAAAGGACTTGAAAAAAGAAGATGTGACTATAAGTTGAAAACTCTGTGTGTGTGTTTCTCTTGTATTCTGTGTATAACTATGTATTTCACAGGTAAAAATAAATACAGAAAAAATTCCCTAGGTGCTATAACTATAATGTAGAGTGAGGTATTCTCCTGAGGTTTTTAGGGACATGTGGAAGGTGAGCAGAGAAAGCAAATTGATTGTACTCAGATTGCTGTACAAATGAGTAAGGTCATAAATATAGCAGCTTGTGTTTTATAAAAATTACCAAGGAGGTATTCTTTTTTAGTAAGATTAGTATCAATGTTTACTTTGAAAATTGTTAGACATCTTCATTCTGGTTCTAGAATCATCCCTTTTCCCAAACCTAGATTATAGCACCCTGTCTCCCCTTCTTATTTCTAATAGTCCAAGGAGCCCTGATCCTTGCAGAGCTGCTTTCCGCAGTTAAACGCTCACTGGCTCGAACCCTGGTCATCATCGTCAGTCTGGGTTATGGCATAGTCAAGTAAGTATTAACTTCCTCTATAGAAGAGCCCATTAAAATACTGATTGGATAGCAGTATTGCAGGTTCCTAGTATAGTAGCTTGGAAACAGTTGACATAATAGGGATTTTAAAAATAGGAATATCTGAAATTTTGTAGAGTTGTAAAAATTGGAAAATGTTAATATTTTATTTCACTTCTTAGAACTCAAGAAACTTCTGAAAAATGTGGTGACAGATGGTGGAACATCAGATTTTAGATAGAATTTATAGTGACTTTACTCTTCCCAAATATTTTTACAAATCAGATTTTCTTTTTATAGAAGAACAATCTTGCTGTAATAATCTGAAATATATATATATATATTTTTACTGAGTAT
Source organism: Uropsilus gracilis (assembly GCA_004024945.1). Taxonomy (NCBI): domain Eukaryota; kingdom Metazoa; phylum Chordata; class Mammalia; order Eulipotyphla; family Talpidae; genus Uropsilus; species Uropsilus gracilis. Next base: position 41,843 of record PVHY01003166.1, on the reverse strand, counting down.
ATTCTTTCTATATATAAAAAATTGCTCTACTTCCTGTGGATATAGCAAATAAAAGACTTGGAGTTTACATTTGTGGAGAGAGGAAGCACACAGAAAAATGAGTAAAATATCTCCTATGTCAGCAGTAAGTACTATGAAGCAGAAAAACCTGGGAAAGGATTAAGAGAATGGTAGGCAAGAGGTGAAGTTTGTAATTATAAATACAGTAGTTAAGAAAGGCTTCAATTAGTGACATTTAAGCTAAGATCTCAAGGAGATCAGGGAACTCTGTATCTCAAGGAGAAGAGAAATGGAGATGTGGTTGGATTTTGTTATATTTTGGAGATAAAGCCAGTGGTATTTGCTGATGGATCAAATGTATGATGTGAAGGAAGTGAGGAATGAAAGATTGTGTGATGGCTATTTGGGTCTGAGCGAGGACAGAATTAGTGCATTGGAGGGGGTGGGTGTAGAAAGAGTCTATGTAAGTTTTAGAAGATCTTAGGTGTGATAAACTTCAAGTTTGAAGTGGAAGCAAGAAGTGAGGGAGCGAGAAAAGGGCATGGATGTAACTTTGAGAGTCACAGATGTAGTTGTTTTTTAAAGTTTAAGAGACAAGCTGTTATCACTAAGGGAGGCAGTACCTGTAGAGAAGTCAGAAAACTGAACCCTTGAACATTTTCTATTTTGAAGTCAGTGAGATGAAGTAAAATCAGAGCAAAGGAGATTGAGGAGTAGCCAGCTCAGTGAGAGAGGCAAGCTTGAAAACTGTTTCAAGAAGGTGGGATTGTGTCAAAAAAGAGGATTGAGAATCTTTGGATTCAACCATATAGGAAACATTAGTGATTTAACAAGACTGGTTTGAAATGGTGAGATAATAAAAAAAACTATTGGAGTGAGTTTAAGAGAAAATAGGAGAGAAGGAATTGGTGCCAGTGAGGTGTAGAAATTTTTTCCAGGAATTTAAGTGGGATTTTATAAATATAATTTTTATATTTGGTTACATAAAGAAGTTTTGCTTTTAATGGGATTAGAAGAATGAAGGTTTTCATTTTTTAAAGTTTATTCTTGATATATGAATGCGTCCCTGTGCCAGGATGTATTCCAGGCTTCTCCCAGTGGGGAGAAAACTCCCTGCCATTGTAGTGGTTTTCTATTACATAACAAAAAACCATAAGAACAGAGATTGCTAAGGCTTAGGTAAGTATGATAAGGCAGTATACCTCAAATTGTTATGGACTCTAATGAATCACCTGGGGAGCTCTTTAAAATGTAGATTCTGAGCTCTTTAAAATGTAGATTCTGAATCAGTGGCATTTGAATATTAAGGATCTAAGACTTCCTCCTTCAAACAAAAACTTTTTATTTTATTTGGGGCTTGTTAGATGTTTAAAGAAATGCAGTAGGATATGTGATAAAGGGATTTTGTTCAAATTTTTAGATTTGAGAGCTGGGCACGGTGGCGCATGCCTGTAAATGGCAGCCTAAGAAGCCGTGGCGGGGACCCCGGATCTTGGTTCGAGTCCAGCTAGGGGCAAAGTAGCAAGACCTAGTTCCAAAAAAATAGCTGGACGTGGTGGCTCATGCCTGTAATCCGAGCTACCTGGGAAGCTGAGGCTGAGGGTTGCTTGAGTCCGTGAGCAAAAATAGCGAGACCTAGTCTCAAAAAAAAAAAAAAAATTATTTTTAGATTTGATAATGATATTATGATTATGTTTTTAAAGTCCTTATCTGATAAACTGAAATACATGTATACATACATACTGAAATACATGTATATATAAAAACATGATACCTAGAATTTGCTCCAGGATACCATGGAAGCTTGGAAAGTAGATGGGTTGTGCAAGTAGGGTGGGATTGGTTATGGATTGGGCCAGGTAATGGATTCTTTAGAGTATAATGAATTTTTTATGATAAAAAGTTGTTTTTCTTTTCCTTTTTTAATACTGCAACAGGGACCAGATATATATTCTAGTGTTCATTATCTTGTTTTAAGATCATATATATTCTGAGATTTTTTTTCCTTTTAGGTAAATCAAGTACATCTTGTATATCTCTATTAAGTGCTGGCCTGTATAGTTAACCCAAGTTCTTGTTACTTGGGTTGTCTATAGGTCATTGCTTTTGTACTCAAACTGTTGCTTTGCTGCTTCTTTAGGCCTCGCCTTGGAGTTACTCTTCACAAGGTTGTGGTGGCAGGAGCTCTATATCTTCTGTTCTCTGGTATGGAAGGGGTCCTCAGGGTGACTGGGGTGAGTTCTACTTAATCTTAGTTTTTGTGGTCAGTTCAAATACATTGTTTTTGTTCTGAGAGGGCCAATTGAAAATATCTGTGGTTTCCTTTAAGTCACCTTCGGATTCTGATTTTCAAAATGTATTTATAATTCATTGTTCTTTTTTACTCACTCAGAGCTTTATAAATTTAATGTGTAACCAAGAATGAGTGCTTTACCACCTGTCCCCTAGTTGATTTCAAATAGTTTCTGTTTGAAGGAGGAAGTCTTAGATCCTTTCTCTTGGACAGTGGACTCTCATTCTTAAAGTTGCAGACATTGTAATCATGCACTTACTGGTTAGTCTAATTTTTCTTTTCAAGTGACAGTGGTTGATAGGCCCTAGAGTTTCAAAGTCTTTCTTAAAATACAGTTGATTAAGTATCACATCCTTTTTGAGAATTACATGATTACCAGGGAAGGAAATGAAGGCATGGACAAAGAGCCATTAATATATGTTGGTGTGAAATGAACTTCCCTAGGTTATTACAGTAAATATGTAAAAATCACTCTACAATAACCTTAGCTTTAAGGTGGTAAATGGTATAAACTTGATTTGCCTTCAAGAAAATTTTTTTCAATGAATTTTGCAGTAAGCTGCCTCTTGCATAAAACTTTATTAATACAAATTTGTTTTTCAGATCACACTGTATCATTATGTAATTTCCATAGTCTTTTTAGCAACTTTAACCCTCTGTCAATTCTTTCTTCTGCTTCAATAGTATTTTTCTTATCCCTTGGCTCTGATAGTAAACCTGGCCCTCTCAGCAATTGATAGCTGTATTATTTCATGGATATCCTTTGAATAATACACTGGGGGATTAGGCTTTATAAATAACGTCTGTGTGTGTGTGTGCGTGCGTGTGTGTGCGTGCGTGCGTGTGTGCGTGCGTGTGTATACACTTCTGAGTGTGCGTGTGTGTACACTTCTGAGTGTGTACACTTCCGAAAACAAGCACAAAGTTTTAAAGACAGATACTTGCCTTACATTTTATTTTGAGGTGAGAGGGTCTTTTTAGACTTGTAATAAATCACAATGATAGGATATGGGCTGGGATGGGGCTTATTATATTATGATTTTTTGGGGCTCACTTCTTAACATGTATCTTTGCTTCCTGGGAATTCTCATGGTCACCTCTTATTTGTTGCCAGCATGTTTTTTTGTATTGAGATTGTAATCCACAGTCTGTGTGAAATGCTTACAGCTGTATATTCTATGTGATGATTTGTCAGAGGGGAAGAATAAGTTGGTTTCAAGCATTACTCCCTTTTATTTTCAAACCGATTATAAAAATGCAGAATCCTGTAACATCTCTTCTGTATGCCTCGCTAGACATCTCTTTTTCACTACGTCTTTTTCTTTGTCGCAGGCCCAGACTGATCTTGCTTCCTTGGCCTTTATCCCCTTGGCTTTCCTAGACACTGCCCTGTGCTGGTGGATATCCTTCTCATTGGCTTCTTTGATGGCGGTTCATTTTCTCCCCTTGGAGATGGGTTTTCATTGATCTTTCTGTAATGGTTTTTTTTTTTTTTTAACCGTATTTGTTGATTACTTTTTAGTCTGGGGGTTAGGGTATTTTTAGTCTCAGGAACTCAGGTAAGCATCAGAAATTGGTGATTGTGGATTGAGCACAAGAGAAAAGCATCTGGCTTTTTTTTTTTTTTTAAATGAACATTCCACCTTGATTGTGGATTTGTTTGTGCACCCCAATGAGTATTAAAATCACTGGCAACTCTGATTCTGCTGTCCCTTTCAGACTCTAGCAATTATTAAAACTTTGAAAATGATGAAAAGACTAATTCTTAAATGTGGCTTCAGGAACTATATATATATAAAAACTTGTTTGGTGTCTTTAAAATTCTATGTAGGTCCAGCAGACTTTAAATCCTTATGTATCTTGTATTCTCATTCAAAAGGTGATTTAGAAATGTCTAAAGACTGCCACTGTTTGAAATTATTGATTCATTTACAGCCAGAGTCAACCAGATGACAAGCAAGTTTTTGTTGTAGTAATCTATTTTCTTGTTTCTTAAAATTAAAAATTTTTTTATTAAGAACTTGAGCTGCTAAATGGAGTCACAATTTGAACCTTTGGGGGTTATTTTGAAATTTTTTTGGTTTTTGTGTATGTGGTCCTATATACAGTGCAAATATGTAAATTATTGCCTTGTTAGACTGTTATTCTTATAAAAAGTTGAATGCAAACAAAACTATAATTTTGTGAATTTGAGTGGGCTTGTCACATATCAAAATGTTTGCAATTGAAGTGTCCTAAGTCCAAATGATCAAAACTTTTTAGATCATTTTCTTCCAAGTGTGTTTCTGTAAATCTCTGAGTATTAGGGGGAGTAAAGAAAGGGAGGTAGGACTGGACTATACAGAAAAATCACCTAGTGATTAGTTAATAACTAAGGCTATCAAAGGCAGACCAGGTTCAGCTCCCTTACCTGCATATAAACTTCTGAAAGTAGGACATAAGAACAGATGACATCTGCAATAGTCGTGAATTCCCTTTTTGTCTTCCTGTGGTAACTTCTACTTGGGAATAATGTTTTGAAAATAAAGAATCATTGTTTTTAGAGCCTCACTGCTTGCTCAGCCAGTTGTCATTTAGGGTTACAACCTTTTAGTTCAGGATAGCTCAGTCAGCTCTGTTGGTGGGTACCTTAACATGGCATGGAGGCACTCAGTGTAGAACTTACGGTAGTTCTACAGGCTTGAGTGTATTTATGACCTTAAACTGAATTAACTGGTACAGTGAGAACAGAGCCACCTTCCTAAAAAAAAAGAGCAGGCAATGCTGACTCTTACTCACTTGCCTATTACTCATTTTCATTTCCTTTTCTTCCTTTCATCATTTCCGTTCTTTTTCATCTTTCTCTGGAAAGCTTGCTGTCTTCATTTCTCTTTTTTATATTTTTCACTCCTTTGTTTTTCTCATTTTTTGTATTCTTTATCCTGCTTCTGTTTTCTCTTCAGTGTCTTATTGAAAAAGAAGACTTTCTTATTAGTCATGGTAAGGTTTGAAGTATTTGTGAGATTGGAAATAAGGAGCTGTAAGGTCTTGGGCTCTAGAACTCTATCATTATGACTCCAGATCATACTTAAAATTGAAGTCTAATTTACTAGTTTATTATTCATTATTGTTTCAATGTTGATTTCCTTGACTTGCAAACACATATTTATCAGCCTGACTCAAACGATGAAGCTATTAAAACTTCGGAGGAACATCGTAAAACTTTCTTTGTACCGACATTTTACCAACACCCTTATCTTAGCAGTGGCAGGTAAGTAGGGGAATTTCTTCCTGCTGTTTAAATGTAGTTCTTTTAAAACAGATTTTTTTTAAACCATGGGATGCTACTGGTGAACTCTTTAAAATTACATAGGAAATTTTTATGCATTTCTCTTGGGGAAGGGATCTTAGCTTTTGTCAAATTCTCAGAGGGCCCTGTAGTTCAGAAAAATAATTGAGAACCACTTATTTTAACTATAATATCATGTAAGTGTAATAGTTGAAAAACAACCATGTATAATTTCAACTCAGTATCTCTCCTATCTCTATTCTTTCGTTGTGGCATTCTTTTCCTTGAGGCAATTTAGAGTGCCATATAGCATTTAAAGTCCTTTTAGAAGGTATTAATATTTATATATTTGGTTTTGTTAAGTAGCTTATCAAATTTTAGATCAAGGTATCTTACTGTTACATTGATTTTACATATGTCATTAAGCATGTCTGAAATACAGACGTTAATTAGGTAAACCTGAGGGGGAAGCTAGGTTAGTTTACCTACCTGTTTGGCCTTTGTCACACAGATAGTGAGTTCTGAGCTATGATTGGAACCAACTTCTCTGTATTTCAGTCATTTCATCAACCTTTTTCCATTTGACCGAACCCCTCCTCCCCCACCCTGCCCAAGGGAAAAAAAATTAACATTGCTGTACTCAGGGTAAAGAAGGGAAAATTTCATTGTTGATAATATTAGAAAAAACTGTATTTCTAGTACCTTCTTTTCTGAAGGTAACTGAAGTAGCCAGATGGTAAATAAAGCCAGAAATACAGAAAGAATTGACAAGAGTACTTATCATGGACCTTGCTTACAGTAAATTGTTAAATAAATTTTTATTGGATTAATTTGTTAAAATAATTGATGGGAAATGATTGTCATGCGTTGAGGACTAGGGCTTCCATGTCACCAGAACTAGATAATGTAATTGGGGATATAAACCAACATCATGGGGATGTAAACCAACTTCAGATTTTCTGTTTCTTGTTAGCATCTATCGTATTTATCATCTGGACAACCATGAAGTTCAGGATAGTAACTTGTCAGTCGGTGAGTTGTAAACACATGCATTTATGTACACAGTGAACCATCTTATACACAAATAATGGTCCCTCTCACTACCCCCACCGAAGGCCTCCTCCTCAGTGTTCCATGTAACACAGTACTTAATGTGATAGGGTGGGCTTTGTTCTGTTTTGTGGGGGAGAAAGATCCCAGTAGTGGGAGAGAATTTTCCTAGTCTGACTATAATCTGTCAAATCTTGCCTTAACTGAAAATTCTTGAATTAGAAATGTAGAATTTTAAACATTAAGTATGTATGGATAATGCTAATCTGAATAGAAGCTATGTCCTAAGATCTGAGAACAAAGACTGACCAATAGCATTTCTTTGGAGGCAGCTAACTCTAATAACCTGTAGTTACTTTCTCTTACCCTGTATAAAAATATTCCTTTAGCCATTCTCAGAGCTCTAATGTAGCATTGATAAGTGCTCATGCAATTGATGCCTTTTAACAAGGAGTTAACAGTGAACACTACAAGGAAAGAAACTGTTCCTTCACTTGTGTTCTCAGCCCTTTCATAGTGCCTAGCACATATCAGGCTCTTAGTAAATGCAAGTCGAATAAATAAGTGATTCCTGTTCTGTACCAGGGGCTTTGTGTTCTATGCATTTTATGTGAATAAATGGTTAAAGTAATACATATCAATGTACTTTCTCCCCATTTGCTAGGATTGGCGGGAGCTGTGGGTAGACGATGCCATCTGGCGGTTGCTCTTCTCCATGATCCTCTTTGTCATCATGGTTCTCTGGAGACCATCTGCAAACAACCAGAGGTTCTTAGACATTTTATTTACATTGAATGGCCTTGTCATCAGTTCGGGTTGGTTCTAAGGGTGACAGTGTCAGGGTTCTTCCAGATAGTGGAAGAAATACTCCCTGGGTCTGGAATCAGGAGAATTGGGTTCCTCTCTCCATTTGTCTATTAATTTTCAGCATGGTTTTTGGCATACTGCTTTAAAAAAACAAAAACAAAAACCTTTCCAGGCTTTAGTTTCCTCTACATATGGTGAGGGGGACTTGAACCAACTGGTAGGATGCCCCTTTTTGTTCTGACATCTGGTGATAAAAACACTTATATGGGCAAATAAAGGTGGAATATGAACTTATAATGAGGGTCTTACTCTTTGGTGTCCAGAAGAAAGAATAGTTTCTCTAGTCAGTAGCCCAGTTCACTTAGAATAGAAAGGAAATGAAGGCTTATGTGACTGATTTCAGAATTAAAAATCCATATGTGAATTTACTTTGTCCAGTTATAGGCAAATACCTTTAGTCTCTAGTTCCCAGGGGGGTCAGAACTGACAAGCTGTAGCCTAAAGTCAACACACATCACAGGTATACTGTCCAGAATCCAGAGCCCTTGGAGTAGCCCAGAACACTGCCATTAGTCAGGACCTCCCAGGGATGTAGCAGTCACTCCCAAATGGTTACAGCTAAGGGCCAGATCTCTCTTTGGATAAAATTGATTTTTTTTACCACACACTTGTGTATCTCATCCTGCGTCAGTAACAACTGTCTTAATTATCTAGCTTCCTCATAAGCCTTGGTATTGAAGAGCCTAAACAATCCCCCTCAACTATATTTAAAAAAAAAAACAAACAACCTTTGCTTTGGGTCTTTGCTGTTTAAATATTTAGCTTGCTTCATTTTAGGGAAATTGTCAGATTTTTTTTTTTTTTTTTTTTTTTTTTAGACTAGGTCTTGCTATTTTTGCCTGTGGAACTGCAGACTCATGTTGCCCAGGGTACCACAGACTCAAGCAATCCCCACCTCAGCTTCCCAGGTAGCTGGGATTACAGGTGCACGCCACCACACCCAGCTTTATTTTTTTGGAACTAAGTCTCACTGTGTGCCCCCAGTGGAACTTGACCCATGATCCCTGGCCTCGGCTGTGGTTTCGTTGGCTGCCGCTTACAGGCATGCCCCACCATGCTTGGCCTGGAAATTGTCAGATGTTGATTTGAATTTAATTGAACTAATGAATTAGTTAGGGAAATTCCATATCTTTTATAATTCTTTCCCTGAATATGGTATTTAATTTCACTTTTCTATTCCTTTCACTACTTCAGTTGTGTTTTGTAATATTTATTTAAATTTTTTTAACTTGTCCTTCTTATGAATAAAACCTAAAAATAATACGTATTGTTTTCCAAATATGTGTAAATACTGTTGATTTTTGCTTATCATATCCATTAACCCTCCTACAATATCTTCTGAAAATTTCTAGGTTTTCTCATTAAATTGCTGTCACTTAAATTGATGACAGTGTTATTCCTTCTTTTCCATATAACGTACTGCCTCACTTCTGATTCTTGTGTGGCAAGGCCTTCCTGTGAGAATGCGCCTCCTCATCTTACTCTGACTTTCAAATAAATATTTTCAAGTATCATCATCAGCTTTGATATTCACTATGAATTTTTGTGACCTTCTAACAGGTCATAGATGTTCTATATTTCCTAGTTTATACAAACTTTGTGTTTTAAATGTCCTTTTGTTACTTAAAGAGAGGTAGAATGAAAAGAATAGGAAGCAGTAAAATGGAAAGTGCATAGTGAATTCAGAACTAAAGCATTCTAGTAGTTAACTACTTGGCAGTTGCTTTTTTGACTCAATTAGAAATAAAGGAAAGATATATGAGATACCTTCATCTTCTCAACTCCTCTCTTGGAAACTGAAATTCCTAATGATCTGCAACCCAGGAGCTCAGGACATCATTCTTTTTTTTTTTTTTTTTAATATTCAAAAGAGCAGGTTTATTATAAAAAGAGAAGGGAAGGCCAGAGTCCTTGCATAGACACAGCAGGCAGAGAGCAATGCTCTTGAAAGGGACAGGTTTATTAAGAGAGGCCTATGTAGTTATACGCCGGCAGTCTTGGGAGGAGAGCTGCCTCTGCTGCTTTGCAGAGGGAATAGATCGGTGAAGAGAAACACCTGCGTAAGCTTTGACAGGCAGGAGAGCTGCTGCAGGACATCATTTCTTTACCAGTTTGAAGGCTAAGATTTTGAATTACATGAGCATTTGCTTACCTCTGTAATGCATATGCCTGTAAATGTGCACTGTGTGCTTACTGTCTTATGTACTGTTTTCAGCTATTTATTTGAAATGATTTTCCCAGAACATTTCTATTAGTAAACTTTCATTATCCCAATTTATAGATTAAAAAAAACTGGCACAGAGAGAGTAAGTGACATGCCTAACATTACAGGTTGTATATGGCTGAGCTTGGACTCAACTACAGTACTGGTCAGCTTCTTCCATGCTACTATAGGCATTTGAGAGCTTTCTGAAAGGAAAAAATTATTTTATTATTGACTGAGATGATCTTTTGAATAACTATAATTGCAGCTCCAATAATTAGTCTTCTAAAATCCAGAGTGGAGAAGTTCTTATGGTTTTCTAATTTTATCCTTTTCTGTTCTACTTTGTTCTATTAGGTTCGCTTTTTCACCATTGTCTGAGGAAGAGGAGGAAGATGAACAGAAGGAACCTATGCTTAATGAAAGCTTCGGTAGTGATAAAATTTGCCATTTATTTGTGTTTTATTCCTTCTTAGTTTTTAGAAATACAGTGAAACAAGGGTGGTATTTATAATACCAACATAAAAATTCTTTGATATAAGTACATGTTTGTTATTTTAGAAATATATTGTTAATTTGATATGTGGTGAAGTTAGAGGAAAGAAAAGTAAGGGTACCAATTTTAAGATGGAATCATGGTACATACAGTAAGCATTTACACATTGAATGTCTTTTATTTGTTAGAAATTAGCTAAAAAATAGGACTTTGAATGCCTCAGCATAATTTTAATGATGGAGAAATGTCTGTGTTATAATTCAGTGTCACTAAGCTTAATTCATTTTTTGCAGTCAGTAGAAATACTCCACTGACAAGGCTAACTTGTTTACTTTTACTTTTCAAATATAAACAATTCTCTCTATATCTATATCTATCTATAGAGAGATAGATATATTTCACCTCTTTGTATTCCCCAGGGTTACTTTTTTTTTTCTTCTACAGAAGGAATGAAAATGAGAAGTACCAAACAAGAACCAAATGGAAATAGTAAAGTAAACAAAGTAGTAAGTCTCCTTCTTCTTTGTCCTGTCCTCTAGCCCTTGGTGTAGCTTAGTAGTTGTGTATATAGGCCTTAATGACTATTTCTACATGTGATAAGACATGCTTTATGAATATTTTAATAAATTGTATTTATGTTTTCAAAATGGCAAGTGATTCTTTCTAGTATCCAGTAATCTTTGACTGAGTGGTTTGCTACTGTATCCTGAAATGATACCAGACCATTTTGAAAGTTCCTTTTATTAGTTTTCATAGTGAAGTTTTAGGCTGATGAATAATTTAAGGTCTTTTTTCTAGAAAAGATCAAGAATTTTTTCAGTCTCCTTGTTTAAAAACCATGACTTCATTCAGCATTAAGGACTTTAGAACTTATCTCAGTTTTAAGAATCAAAGCTGACATGAAGCAAATTCTAGGTATTAGGCCATTGAGAAGAAAGCTTTTAAGTGTATAGGGCATGAATTTATATTTTGGCTATATCGTTTTTCAAATTATTTCAAATAATACAATTTTTCTTGTTAGCAATCCCAGTTGTTTGGTCTATATAGTACTTAAGAGTGACAAAAGATTAAATTTAGAGGTTGTTAGGCTTCTTCAGTGTTTACTTGAGATGTGTTATTTGGTGTGTTTTAGTAACAACTGGTATTTGTATGTTTCCAGCAGGAAGATGATTTGAAGTGGGTAGAAGAGAATGTACCTTCTTCTGTGACAGATGTGTAAGTTTTTGAATCTTAATTTCAAGAATCCTATTTCAAATTTAGGGTTAAATTGTTTCCACTGAATGAGCTAAAGAGCATACTAATAAGAATGCTTATAGTTAACTGTTGAAAAATAAAAGATTACTTAAAAGAATATCAAGAATGTTAAAGAGATATTTAAAGATTAAGAATTACACAAAAGTAATTAAGGATTGATCATTGTTTTCTGCTTAAAACATTTATAGATCAGTGGAATAGGAATACTTCTTTTGGAAACTTTTAATTCTTTATTTTACTTTTTCATTAAATGTTGATCTTACTACAATGCAGAATGTTTTGATTTTTCTATATAATTCAGTAACTCTAAATTTTTGTATTTTCTTTTTTCCTGAAATAGCTATAAATCTTAGATATTACAAGAATAACTTACTGAAGTTCATCATAATACCTTTATTTTTTTATGAACAATTTATAACTTTACATTGTTTTATTTGGTATTTTCTCTTGACAGAGCACTTCCAGCACTTCTCGATTCAGATGAGGTTAGTAATCAAATCACTAACAGAATATGAATTTGATGACTTTCTAGGGAGTCATTTACCCTCTGATCAAAGAGATTTTATTTGATTCAATAATGACCTGAAGATCTATAGCTGGTATATAGTTTAGAACAGATGAGAATAAAATAATAATATCAGAACTCAGATATTCAAGAATATTTATTTTCTCTACGTAGCCTTCTTTTCCAGGTGAAGTGGTCAGATTTGAGGATATCTTTGTTTAAACTGGTAGCAATTACTATACTTTCTCACCTTCTAGTTCTTTCATCTTTAGGAAATGAAATGCTAATCTAGTCAATAAAACAAAAAAAAAGAAAAAACCCCACAAAATTCTAGGCAAAAAGCTAAAGAACAATGTTGAGAAATGTAGATCAAAACAAAATACAAATTATTTGAAGTTCCTTACTAGTCATTGTTTTCTGTGTTACCATCTCCTTCACATGATTATGATTGGCACCTCTACTGTTTCTTGATTTTTAATCTGCCTCTATACCATTCACCTTGAAGCCTTCACAGGAAGGAAGTCTTATGAAAGACTGAAGTCTTAAAAAGAATTCAGCTTATTCTAGTGTCTTAATTTCAGAAATCTTTTTGAAAATATTTGCCTGATTCAGACATTGTATTGAATGGCTACTAAAAACTGGTTTGTTCATTTCCCATTAAATTGTTCTGTGACATATAGTATCAGGTTCCTTAGCTGTTCTCCACATTGAAGTAATCATGAACTCTACCATTCAGATTTACACTTACCTATTTTACATTTTGCTCTGTGTGGTTTGCTCTCTATATTCTGCAGTTCTCACATCTCTTTTGGTGTCTTCTGCTAATAGTTTGTTTTCAGGGCATCCCTTTGTCTTCATTTCTGCAACGAAACTCTGTTTCAGCCAGAGAGGTCTGGAATATACTATTCCAAGGAAAACCGATATAACCATAATATTTTGATGGCGCTGACTTCACCCATCTGTTTTCCACTGTGAAAATTTATTTAAGAACTGAAAAATAACTTAAATAACTTAAACTCATTTAAGATAGGACCAGAAACTAGAAAGTACCCTACTATTCAGCAGCATATTTGGAAGCTAAATATAATAAAACACTATCTTTGAATTCTGAGGGAAATTATTTTTAACCTGCAATTCTACTCCCAACTAAACTGTGAGAATGAAAATAAAGATTCTCACTCCTAAAGAAATAAAATAATTGATGACTCTATATGTGCTTCTCAGGAAAGTAGTAGAAAAATTTTATTACAACAGGAGGGAGTAAGTAAGAGAAAGATTTTAGATCCAGAAAATAAAGGATCCAACACTGAGTGGCAAAAATAATAATGTAAGGAATATATGATGATATATATATATATAAAACTTTCAGAGTTACAGCTTGGTAACAGGCTTGAAAAACGACCAGTCTAAAAAGGAGCAGAGAGGGAGCTTTAGGGAGGAATATTTCTAAGAAAAGGATTGATTATCTGATGTAACTAATCATTTTGAAGAGAAATACATAGTTCTGTCACAGTTTGCTGTGTGTGATAGGCAGTTAGCAATGGTGGATGTGATAGGCATTTAGCAATGATGGAAAGGAAAAAATGAAAAAATAAAACTCTTAGGTGAAAATTACATAAGGAAGAGAAATTTAATGGTAGCACATAAATATTCTTAATTGTCATAGGATGCTGTATTTTATGATCAACTGCAGTTTTTTATGAGTTAAAAAAAATGCCCATCCTAACCGTTCTCAATTGCAAAGTGTTTAATATATTCACATTGTTATATAGCACATCTGTCAAACTTTTTCATCAAATGTGCTTTTGAAGAGTTACTGTATTTTGTTATAAAGATATGCCATAGTTTATAGAATCCTGTCTTTTTTGACAGTTACTTCTTTCTAATACTGTTATGATTCTCAGCGTTGCAGTAAAAATGTTGTAACTAATTGCTTGACTGTTTAGTTGTTAAATTCCTGAATCAGGAGATATTTTTATTAATGCATAATCTTAAGTAAATATTTAATCATCTTAATTGAGTGAAAATAGAGGATTTTTTTTTCATTTGTGATTTGATATTCTGAAACTAGAGATTATAATTTCAGTTAATTTTGGATGTACCATGTACATCTGTATGTTTCAAAGTCTTTGTAGGTAGTTAGGAATCCATTGTTCTCAATAGTTACTGAATACAAACAACTATCTCTGGGAAATGTGTGTGTGTGTGTGTGTGTGTGCATGTGTGTGCGTGGATGCACGCACATGTGCATTGTCTATGTAGATGACGCTGCTTGTAATGTAGACCAGTTAAAGTTAATATACTAAGAACAAACTTTTTCCCCCTAGGAACGAATGATCACACACTTTGAAAGGTCCAAAATGGAGTAAATGATGGAAAGATTTGCAGTTGAAGATGGCTGGTGTCTGGGAAGAGATCGGCTTCTGTGTCACTCTTTTACACTGTTTCATGGGATTTAAGGAGGCAGTGATACCTTGATCTGTCCCTTGATCTTTGTGCATTAGAGCCGGCGAGAGGTGTCAGAACAAGAACATCTTATTGAAAGCAAGTTCATAAGATGAGGAATACCTACATTTCTTATTTACAACTTGATGCCCCTTTCCCTTCCATACCCTGACATGGATGTTTATACAACTTATGTGTGTTGTTCCTGAATCTTCTATAATGTTTGAATTGTTTAATCTGTCAGACTAAAAAAATTTAACATCTTCTAAAGAACTGTGACATCAATGCCATAATACGTAATCTCCAGGAGCAACTGCCTGTAATTTTTATTTATTTAGTGAGATACATAGGTGACGAGGGAAATTGTTGATAATTTTTCCATGTCCTGGCTAGCCAAGGTTACATTTTGCAGAGGTAGTTTTGAGAAAGTCTTTCTGAGTTAAGGAGAGCCATGGTCTAACAATGATTAAAAGAAACAAAGAAGAAAGAAGCTGTTACAGTGTGATTCAGATCATTTGAAGAAGCAAAATCAAGTGCAATTTTGTTTACAAATGGTGTATATTAAAGATTTTTCTATTCAGATGTACTTTAGAGAGAAATACCAGTTTAACTCTTTGACATCTGTTATTGTGACACATCCCATTGCTGGCAATGTGGTGCACACTCCAGAACTTTTAACTACTGTTTCGTAAGTTTCCAGGGCAGCATTGCTTTGTCTGCCTTCATGCCATTCACTGGGAATTGCACTAGATGCAGAGGCTCTTCATCTACGTGCTTATGAGTAAGCTATGGGCTACCGGTACTGTGATGCTTCAGAAGCAGGACCTACTATGAAGGAAACAGGTCATTTTGGCTTAATTTAAACCTTTTTTTTTTTTTTTAACTCCATTAGGTATGGAGGCCCTGGACTTGCTGCTCATTCTTTAGGATTGACTATTCTTGTAACTGGTGTTGGTCTTAGGGACTGTTTATAAGAGACATCACAAGGTGATGGGATTCATTTGAAGCACTATATTTGTTTTAATGGTTTTATTCAATTTTGCCTTCCTGAGATTTTTGTTCTACATAGAAAGTTCATGCCACTTTTTAATATAAAAAATTTTAATAAAATCAATTTCTTGTTTTTTTTTTCCTTCTGAATTTTCTCTAATTACTCCTTTCCTTTCCAAACCCTTGTGGGAATCCTATCATAGTTTTTATCCTTTATCACCTTATTTCTTGTTGAAACCAAAGACCACATGATCACACTTTCCCTTCACTCTAGAAAATGTGTTAACACTTAAATAATGTTTCTCAATAGTTGTTTGTTGTGGTAATTAAAAAATTACTGAGGCAATATCTCTAAGGATAATATGAAAAGTATATTCTCAGGTTAGCCCATTAACAAAAGACTAGTACTATTTTCTTATGTTCTTGTTAAAATTTAGTGAGTGATTAAGAATTACAATGCAGCAGGATATTGGCCATATATGCTTTTGAGATTGAGTTGAGGTTTACTTGAGACTGGGGGGAAAAAAAACTTGGGTCAAGTAGCAGTGTGGTATAAATTCTGTAACCCAGGGCATCATAATCCTTTCTGCTTTCTTGCGGCTTTTGTTACTGTGAGTGGACATAATATATCGTTTCTTAGAACACTTCTTATAGTGTCACATTGCCTCTTAACCTAAGCATTTACACTGTTCATTTTTATCTTTGTCTTTCAGCTTGGAACTAAAAGATGATAGGCCTTTCCAGCACAGGAACTTATAATTCTAAACTTTCAAATTGTTCTGCTTCTATTGTGAAAATTAGCCATAACACTAGATTTGTTTAGCAATTTTTATGTTTGTTTCTACCTAGAAATATTTTGGTTCATCAGAAGCGACATTTAGGCCAGGCACGTGGCGCGTGCAGCCTAAGAAGCCTTGGCAGGGACCTGGGATGTGGTTCAGGTCGTGCACGGGGCAACATAGCGAGACCTAGTTCCAAAAAATTGCTGGCTATGGTGGTGTGCGCCTGTAATCCCAGCTACGTGGGAAGCTGAGGCTGGGGATCGCTTGAGTCCATGGAACCCCGGACAACGTGAGCCTGTGGTTCCATGGGCAAAAACAGTGAGACCTAGTCTCCCAAAAAAAAAAAAAAAGCATTTAGTAAAGAGGGAACAATACTCAATTTATAGATGAAGAAACAGTGTGAAAACAAAGTGAATAGGAGTTTTTTTTTTCCCCTTCATATTACAGACTCACTCTTCATTGACATCGTTGTTTTAAACTTATTTTGTGTTATGCCTGTTTTCTTGGGGCGTGATTGCTAGATACGGCCCGGTTTTGAAGACTTAAAAGTGCATGATGAACTCCTGGAAACTTAAAAGCCACAGACGCCTGCCCCTTAAGTTTCTGATTCATTAGGGATGGAATGGGACCTGAGACAACCTGTGTAACAAATTCCCAGGTGATGCTGTGCTATTGGTCTAGGGCCCACACTGACCTAGAACATTTAAAATGTATGGGCAAGGTGCTTGAACTAGTTGGGATTATAATAGTACCATTTATTGCGTGCTTACAGTGTGTCAGACGTTGCTAAGCGTTCACAATGCTTGGTCGTTATTTGACACAACTTTGTAAATAAGGAAACTGACTTCAGAGAGAAAATTTAATTGTCACTGCTAATTTCCTAAATGGCAAATTTCCATCCCAGGTTCAACTAACACAAAGCCTGAATTCTTCACCACAAGGCTACATTACCTGAAACTGTTCTAAGATTAACACTTAGTTCTTTTCGTTAAACCTACGGCTACTCAGGACGTGCAAGGAAGGCGGCCCGCATCTGGGACGAGGATGTGGAGCTGAGCGCCAGAGAAGTCGAGAGTGCTTTAGGGGTCGCGGCGGAAGGGCGGGGCTTCGACTGCGGAAGGGGCGGGCTTAACCTAGCCGGAAGTCCGGTGTCGTTGATGGCTCTGTGGTAGGGGGTTTCTTCCCGAATCCTGGTCCGCCTTCCCCTGGCCTGGCTCTGGCCCCCAGCTCAGCCCGGCATACTTGGGTGAGGAGACGGCGGCGGCGACACCGTTCGCCGCCATGCACGACGCCTTCGAACCCGTGCCGATCCTAGAAAAGCTGCCTCTGCAGATCGACTGTCTGGCTGCTTGGGGTGAGCTGGGAGGCCGAAGGGCCAAAAAGCCCAGGCAGGGTCAGCGCGGGAGCGGCTCGGACTTTTCACAAGGCTAGGAGATTACATGGCGTCAGGCTATGTTGTCGGACTCTGTCGGAGTGGCCTAGGGAGTGGCCTGGGATGCGGATAGGCAGAGCATTGTAGGTAATGGACAGCCACTTAGGCGATCCCCAGGGCCCTAGGCATTTTAAGAACGTTCCCACTAGCATTGCTCTCGGTGCAGAGTTCGAAAGTGAGCTTTTCTTTTTAACTGTTCTCAGCTGTAACTCATTTAGACTTTAGTTTGGAACAACAAAGCAGCGGGATATTCTCAACTTGCCAGGGAGTTGAAGTTAGCCAGACGATTGTGGTGTTTCCCAAGTGAAAGACAGCACTGTTTTGTTGTTGTTTTGTCTTTTTGGATCTTGAATCCTCTCTTGATCACTCATGATTTCTCATTATTGGTAACTCAGGTTGTTACTCCAGACCGACTGATTGCCTTGTATACAAAGTGCCCAAGTTAACTGACTGCAGGTAGAGGTCATTATTCTAGTTGTCAGGACACTTAACTCATAGAATATTAAACAGTCCTCTTGGGATTGGCCAGTGCAGAAAGCAGCATCAGTCAGCTCTTGTGTGCTCCAGGATATAGATGATTTCAGGGCTCCAAATCTTGATTAAGTAAATCATGAGTGGTGAGTGGTTATGTCTGGTAACAGCCATTGAATACCAAGCAGAAGTAATTTCAGTTTTCCCTTGGAATGTTCAGGTTCTAGAAATCAGTAGCCATTAAAAGGTGACATAGAACACTTAGTCAGATCTTACACTGAACTAGAGACCCATGATGGGCCCTGTGGAATCTTGGTGATGACTGGCATCTTGTCACTTATCTGTGGATAGTATCACCCAGTCAGCCTTGCACAATTCTTCAGTAGGGTGCTTTCATTATAGAGTAAACAAGAATGGAAGCCAGACTGTTCCTAGTTTTTTGACATTAGGTTAATCTCTCATAATTAAGAGACATTAATATGACTGCACATATCCTACAGTATTAAAGGTATTGGTGTTGAGAAATGAGACTGGAGTAATAGCAAGCTGCCAAATTGAAATCACTGCATGTAGATCTCTAGGATTCTGAATCAAAGTATCTCTGCAGCAGTGAGTTATAACCTTTCAATGGCCAGATGTGACCATTATGAGGTGGGTTCTGCTAGTAGGTTTCCACTCAGTTTGGTTCAAGAAAGCCTTCTAGCCAAGATTAAAAAAAAAAAATTTGTTTTCAGTTTTTTGCAATTAAAAATGTACATTTGAGGACACCACTAGAGTCATCGACTCAGAATCTTTAGGAGCAGATCTCAGGAGTCTGCACTTTTTGTTAAGTCCCTGTAGTTATAATATAGCTAATTAGGGTCTTACCTTATGGGAAACACAGTTGTTTGCACTGTGGCTCAAAGAAAAGAATTGATCACTCCCTTACTCACCTTTGCCTTCTCTGAAGTTGCCAACACTGTAATTATTACATGTGGTTAGAGTATGTGGCACTGTTCATTAGTGTAATTATGAGCAAGAGAACCTAATGTTACTCACTTCCCAAATGAGATCAAGTCCAACACTGGCTCAGCATTAGGCTCTCAGGAATTTTGTAGGTCTGACTCCTGTTTGTTTATGTGTGTTACCCATTTGTGTAGTATATTCCACTTTCTGAAATGCAGCATTGATTCTCAGGATTGTCTTCTCCATACTGTGCCCGGTCTGAAAGCATCTTGTCCTGTGTTTGTCAGGCACAACTGTGTTATATGATGATATGTCAGAATGTGGAGGCCTAATGTATGTCAGAACACTTGAACCCTCACTGATTTCTGTAACCATAGTAAGCCTTTTCAGGACACTGTGTCATTTACCTTTGAATGATGCACTGTTTTTCCTTAAGAGTTTGAAGATTAATAATGAAGATTTAGGTGATGCTTTTACTCTTTACAAGTTGCTTAGAATACTTTGCACTGATGATAAATGCATTTTTCCTTTGCATCTTCAAATAAAAATTTAACTGAAATTTAAAAAAATATTCAGTGATCTTATCTGATTCCATTACACTTTGAGAAACACTCAAATTGAGTAGCTATTTGACAAACAAAACAAAACAAAACACTTGGTAAATGAACATTTCAATAAAAATGAAAAACAGATTCTCGAATGTCACTATAGAACTTAACTCCGAGTATTAGTAGTGTGGCTTCATGGAATTCTTGTTAAACCCCAGTGTGACAGCATCAGAGAACTACTCTAAGTAATTTTTTTTTGATAGCAAAAATGGAAAAACTTGTAGAGTGAGACCAGTTGAGGTTATCATAGGGAACCTTGGAGAGACTCTATAGAACTGGGCTTTTTCACTTAGTGAGGCAAAATCAGTAGGCCTTGCAGACCTGTATAGAAGCTGAAACTGTTTAAAGCAATAAAGACACATGCTAGTACAGAAATGGTAGGGTGGTAGGGAAGGATGGGGAAGATGGTGAACATAATGCTGGCCTTTTGGTTATAGATTTTTATTTATAAGTGAATTTTAAAAATTCCACTTCATTTTGTTTGAATCTAAACTACTGGTGGGTGCCCTCCTACAAGTCAGCTATAAAGCTGCCAATTGCTTGATATATTGACATCTATAAGAATTACAGACAAGCATTGTGAACTGAATTTCTCCACTATATTCTGTTCCAACGTAAATCTCCAGCATTCCTTTAGGGTTAGTGTTATTTCTGATTTCCACTTATGTCGTTAAGAGTACACAGTGTCTTACTTTCTGTGTCCAGCCTTCACTTTAAAACAGAAGATTTTAAAAGACAGAGTTGTATTTTCCTGAAAACCAAACACACCAACCTGGAGAGATGTTCGTTATGTGGCTGCTAAACTATTATAATAATAACCCCTGCCTTTCAGATAAGCTCTGACCAATAGCCATTCCTTGATGTGGG
The DNA here is from genome assembly GCA_004024945.1 of Uropsilus gracilis. Classification (NCBI taxonomy): domain Eukaryota; kingdom Metazoa; phylum Chordata; class Mammalia; order Eulipotyphla; family Talpidae; genus Uropsilus; species Uropsilus gracilis. The sequence continues at coordinate 21,367 of PVHY01003166.1, read as the reverse complement.
ATGCCTTAGTAAGTATATCACTGTACTTACAGGTTAGATTGATTGTTAGGGGTCAGACAGATTGGAGTTAGAATCCCGTTTTGCCAACTTATTATATGTGTGACTGGACAAATTAACTTATCTTTAGCCTTTAACTTCCTCATCTAGAAAGTGGAGTGAGTTAGTAAAATTACGTGGTATAAAATAATGTTACATGTGGTTGGCGTTTCCAGGACCACAGTACATGCTCAATAAGGTTTATTTACCATTAGCCTGTATTTTGTTTAACAAGGAATCAAATATAAAAAAGGAATGTGTCAGTGACCTTTATGTTCCAAGACTGAAAAGCAGAGGAAGTATCTACACATTTAAATTCTCCTATGATACAGTATAAATGTGAGTATAATTTAAACTCTTTTAACCTCTTTATTTTTAGCTTAGAGCAGTGTCCCCCCAAATGCACTCTCTGAACCAACAGCATCATCACCACTGGGGAAATTGTTGGAAATACTGATTCCCAGGGTCACTACCAAACAGGCAGGGTCCAGCAGTCTGTTTCAGCAATCTCTCAAATAATTCTGATACATACCAAAATGTAAAAACACTGACGTAGGCCATTTTCATAAGTACTTCATTGAGATTAATTTTACACAGCATGTAATCCATCCTTTTCAAATAGACAGCTCAGTGGTTTTTAAAGCATTCACAGAGTTGTATGCCACAGTTAATTTTAGAACATTATTTTAGCTCTCCTAAAAGAAACTCCATATCCATTCACCATCCATTTCACTCCCAGTCTACTATCCACTGTTCTTCCTGCTTTTTCAGGTTTGCCTATTCTGAATATTTCATGTAAATAGAATCATACAATATTTGGCTTTTTTATCTGGCTAATTTAATTTAGCAAATGCTTTTAGGTTATCCCTGTTACAGCTTAGACAAGTATTTCATTCTTCTTGACAACTAGCTAAAATCCATTGTCTTGATAGAGAACATTTTGTTTATCTACTCACCAACTGATGGATATTTGGGTTGTTTCCACTTTTGTAATAGTTTGTTGCAAGTCATTCCATTGAACACTTGTGCAAGTTTTTGTGTGGGCATGTGCTTTTCTTCTTCTGTATGTGTCCAGGAGTAGAATTACTGTGACTTACAGTAACTATGGTAATTCTATATTTAACCTTTTGAGAGCTGCCAGACTGTTTTACAAAGTGATAACATTACATACATATCAATCTATGAGGATTCTAGTTTTTTCACATCTTTGTCAGCACTTTGTATTGTCCTTAGCTTCCCTCCACTCCCAAGTTTCAGATGTTTATTAATCTGTGTGAGCCCCAGCACAATATACCAACATGATGTTGTGCATTTAGAAGGAAGTATTTCCTGGTTAAGTGGAAAGTTAAGTGTATGACTTCTGGAAGACCTTTGTTTTAAGCAGCTTTATAGGAAAATATTTCACTTAGTCTTAACCTTCCTTCATTTTGTTGTCATATATATTAATTGAGTGGAACTTGTATGGATCATTGGGACCAGTTTGTTCTTGGGTTCTGGGTTATTTCTGTCCCAGCTGACATCTGAATTGAACAAAGCCAGGCAGATGACATGGAGCACTGCTCTAGCACCTTCGATACCAGTAATTTAAAGAAGGGACTCGTGCTAGGGTGTTTCTGAGGATGGGGCAGAGCATGGTTGCAGGAGAGCCTTGAACTGGGAAGGAAAGGAGAACAAACTTGCAACACGTTGAATGAAGTCTCTTGTCCTTACTTTTGAGTTAATGGATGCTGTGGCTGTAATTCATTATGGCACTTGGACTTTCCCTAAAATAGAATCTGTGTCTTCTAGATGTTATTCTGAGGTTAGATACCAAGTTTCATGTTTATACTATCCATCTTATGATTTTGTAAACCTCCATTGTATTTTTGGTCAGTTTAATTTTGAAACAAGCCAAGGACTTTTTTAATCATCTAGACTAGGAATTATTCAGTAGATATTTTTGATTGATTGATTCTCAGATGTTTCTTGACTATAAATGTTGCTTAGCTGTGCAAAAAAAAAAAATCAACTATCAAATGCAAATCATTTTCTGTGTTTTTGCTTTTTGATTACAAGCCCCAACTAAAACAGTAAGGTCTTGTAAACATTTGTTGGCCTTTCTTATAAATCTTTTCTTTTTCAGAGGAATGGCTTCTTGTTGGAACCAAACAAGGACATCTTCTTCTGTATAGAATTCGGAAGGATGTTGGTAAGTGGAGCTTTCTAGACCTGAGAAGAAGGTGGCTTACTGTGCATATAGACTTTTTTTTTTAAGTAGTTGGCTCCTGTACATCTGTGAAATTAGTAATTCCTAGACCATTAGCTTACTGATTGGGGGGGTGGGGCCTGTACATTGGGGAAGCAGGGAGAAACATGTGAGGATCTTTTGAGGGTTTTTTTCTCTCAGACTATATTTCCCTACTTATAGGTAAACTGATTGTTAACTTCTCACCTCACTTCTTGGGGACTCACTGCCAGAATAAGAAATACTGATGGGAATAGGATTCAGTGTAAATGATACAGTGGTAGGGAAAAATCTAGTAACTCTTGATTTTAACTTAAAGGACTAGAAATAGAGGACCTGGGTTAGAGTTTAGTTTACTTCTTCTTGGCCATGTGGTTGTGAGTTCTTTCCAGTGCTACTTTCCTCTTCTATAAAATTCTCTTTTGGGGAACAAATACCTTACTTCCTTTTCCTAAATTTATTTCTGAGCTTTCCTAATGGAAAATTGATATGTTCGGATATTATATTCTGGAGTTGCAGAGAGTCTTAAGAAAAAAAAATGAGTTCATAGCTTTTAACCTAATATATAATTTTTCTTAGTAAATAGTTTGAAGGATAGAGTGGAAAAGAGAGTCTTCTCTCTGGACCTGGAACAAAAGTAACTTTAGAGAAATGAACATCATCTGGCATAGGGAAGAAAACAAATTCTTTTCCCCCTCTACCCACCTTAGGTTCTGTGGAGTGGTCCTGTACAAGGAATGACAAAAGACAGCTTAATGAGAGAAAAATGAACAGATTTTTATTAATATGTACACCATATGTGGAAGTACTCAGTGGTCTTCTAGAGCATCTTTTCAAGTGAAGAACAAAGTTTTAGAGAAGTAACAAGATGAAAGAAAGTGATTTTGAAATTCTAAAGTGGTAAATTGTAGAAAGGTGAATATATGGGAGGGCTAGTTGGAGATAAATTTATTATATCATTTCCTCCAGTGCTGTCTCTAGGCTGATTAAAAGCCTAGAGTTGTCCCCTGTGACTAAATTCTGTCCTTTCTGGGAGAAGAGGGAACCTTTGTAAATGTATGTTTTTAGGCAAATAGGGGAAGAGCAGAAGAACAGATAACTTTTCTTGGTGTCTGCTTCTTAGTTACCTTCAACTCAAGATAATCTTTATGTCAAGGTAGTATATTTTGGGGTAGCATATTCTGCTGTCCTTTACTGATGCTGTAGGGGAAGAGGAAGGTAGCTGGTCAGGTTCTATGTGAGAATAACAAGAGAAACTGGAAAATCAAAACAGATGGTTTTATTTATGTTTCAACTTTTCTTCAAAACACAAGGCAGCAGACTTGCTCTAAAATAGTAAATATTTTGGACTTTGCAGTTAGTCAGTTCTCTCCTATGACTAATTCTGCTTTTGTAGCTGACAAGCAGCTTTACAATATGCAAAATGTAAAATTTACATACTTGCAGTATGTATGTAAATCTGTACAATATGTATACAGTATGAGAACATTGTATACAATTTACATATAATATGTATGTAAATACAAGGTAGTGACAATGTTCCAATAAAACTTTATTTATGAAACCATGTGGGTGACTCACTTGGCCCATGGCAGAACTTGACTGACCCTTATTTTAAGTTTTTAGTTCTCAGAGCCAGATTGTTCTGAGACATCTATTTAGTCTGTACTTTTAAAATTAATTTTCCCTTGGATTTTATTCCATATTCAGTACTGTGTTTTGACTATCTGCTATGACTTAGTTACCATGCAGGACAGATAAGAAACCTTGATATTTTTACCCCTAATAGATAATCAGTTCTTTTTGCCATCAAAGACTAGATCTCACTTCTGTATAAGTGGTAACTGAAAACTAGTAAATCTTTCAAAAGTAAATTTTAGGCATTGTATAGTCTGAACTGGTGATATTAATCTGATTGGGATGGTGACTTTTCCTTGCTTCTTTGACAAGTTAATTCTCTGGTCCTCAACTTCCTCATATGTAACTTAGCTAACAATACTAACCTCCTTTAGACAAATATGAAGTCAAACTCTGATTAGAAAGCTTATTTCTCCCTCTCTACCCTTAAAGAACAGTTTCGTTATGGCTTAGTTCTGGCCTGTTTTAGAGCAGAAATAAATCTGAGCATCTGTGAATTAGTTATAGAAGTAACTTGGCTTCTAAATTTGAGATATTCCAAATTAGATAGGACTGTTATTAGATTGTCTTGGACTTTAATTTAATATGAGCCATCTTTCGAGCTAAAAAATGTCTCTAAACCTGCTTATATTTCTTTCTTAAGCAGAAGTTAGATGAGTTCATTTCCAAGGTCCTAACAACCTCAACTTTCAACTTTACTGCAGTGGTGTCACCACTCTAGAGCAGTGGTTCTCAAAGTATACTCTTTAGATCCCAGGAGATCCCCAAGATTTTTCAGAGCATCTGCCAGGTCCAAACTAATTTCATGGTAATGCTGAAATGTAAACATTACTTGCCTTTTGTTTTTTTACTGACATTTTTTGCCATTTTCACTCATGGCACAGAAGTAATGGTAACAAAAAAAAAAACTGCTGACCCCTTAGCACAAGTTTCAGATAGAGGTCATCAAACTTGCTGGTACTGAATTATACTCAGAACCTTTGTGTATTCTAAGTAGTTCTTGTGTTTTTAAAAACCAGTTTCACTTTAAAATGTTCTTTGTGAGGCAGGGAAAATTACTAGTTTTATTTTATCTTGACCTTTGAAGACATATCTTTTTAATAATCTGTGATGCTATGGGAAGTGTACAGAAAGCACTTTTGTTGGATGCTGGCCACGGAGTACAAGAGTTGTCTTGGGGAAAAGTACTTTTGTGAATGTATGAATTACAAGCTGAACTGGCCACTTTTTCAAGGAGCATCATTTCTGCTAAAAAGAATGACTGACAGATCACCTGGTTATTTAGTAGATGTTTTCTCAAAAATAAACAAGGAAAATCTGTCACATCAAAGAAAATAATTGGCAGTATTTTTTAAACTAATAATGAAGTTAGTGCTTCCAAGAGAAAAGTAGACTGTGGGATATTTGTATCTACCTCTTTGAGCTCAGCTTGACACTACTTAATGACTTCCTGTTGAGATTGGGAATGAATATGAGTCATTTTTTTAAAAAAATGTATCCTATAGCAAAACATGCCAACATTTGCAAAATCTCCATCACTCAATGAACCAATATTTTCCAGTTCATGAAATTTCTAAATCATGAATGACTAAGATCTTTTTAAAGTGAAGATAAACCAACAAACTTTACTAACAAGTTTTGCTAATTTTACTAACAAACTTTACTAACATTAAGAAGTTTCAGATTCCACATTATAGGATACTCCATTTGTCAAGTTTTAATATGATATTAAAGATAAGTCACAATTGTGTGAAAACAGTGTTAAAAAATAACTCCCTTTCCTTTCTGTCCATGTGAAGACAGATTTTTTTTAATCACATACATTATCCAAAACAATATCAAATCCAATTAAATACAAAAACAGATATGAGTCCAGCTGTCTTCTGTTAAACCAGGCATTAAAGAGACTTGCAAAAATGCTAACTAATGCATTTTTTTTTTAATTTGGAGAAATACTAATTTTTTTATTATAATTTGTTATTTTGCTAGCATGTAATGGACTTACTGTTACTTTTAAATGAATTAAAAATATTTTTAAGATTTCTCAATGACTACATTTTAAGATTTCTTTTATTAGAAATTAGTTCTATTTTCAATATGATGAACACTCATGGCTATGACACTTGGAACAGTTTTGGTGTCCTCAGTAAATTTTAAGATTAGGAAAGGGATCCTGAGACCAAAAGTTTGAAGATCTTTACCCTACATAGTTGTACTTATAAAGAGAATTAATGGAAGTAATAATTGAAATCCTTTTCAGATTTACTGAAGCAGCTGGATTTTTTCTTGTGAAATAAAATGGCAGAATACAGTTTTTGAATCACCTGCAACTTTAGGGTCCCTTCCTTACATCTTTTGTTGAGTGATAGAAGAAATTGAGACCAGCATTGGTGGCATAGGTTCTTCTGGATCCTGGGGATGGGGTACCGCTAGCTTGGGGAACAACCCTTAGTCAGCACTGTGAACAGTTTCCCCACAAACTAGGGGCCAGGTAATAAGGTCTAGGTTCAGCAGGTAGGCCTTACAGTCTGTCCCGAGTTTGCTTCTGGGCAAATACATTGACCATTATTCCACTGCTGGACACATCAGATCTGTCCAGTATGAGATTGAAATAGTAATACCTACTTCTCAGGGAAGTTTGTGGTTCCAGAAAATATGTATCAATTTTTATACCCAGAACCTGGCATCTAGTAATTGCTTAGTAATGATGGCATTTGTTGTGATAATTGTTCGCATTTTGATGTTAGTGACTTTTGAGACTAATTATTTTTGTCATCCCAGCAAATCTGGCTTCACATGTTTTTATAGTCTATAACTTTCTTCCCCTTTTTTCGCAACAGTGCCAGCAGATGTAGCATCACCTGAAAGTGGCAGTAAGTTTAGATGCATTAAATTGCTTTAGCTCTGGGGATGATGTGCACTCTGTTCTGTGATGCAGGATGTAGGGTAGCTGCTGGGGTTTAGTTCATCTAGATCTAAGGATGCTTTGGACTGGGTTTTATTGCTTGGGCTCTTGTATTTGACTGTTAAATTTTTACACTTTTTTTGTGAAACAGTTTGCCAAGGTACTATTTTATGTAGGTAAGGTATTCACGAGTACCTTGTAGCTTCAGTAAACTTCTGTGGTGTGGTTCTTTCTGCTAATGCCAAGTGAAAATGCATGAAACCCTTTTCTAAAATAGGAGCTGAAAGCAACTCCCTGTACTCAGTGTAAAGACAGTAACTATTTTAGATCTCCAACTTCTAGTCTGAGGAATTTCTAAAGATTCCTGATTCCTGTAGGAAAAACAGCAAAGAGCAGCATTTTGTTGGCCTGATTATTTTTATATGTGTTCCTGTTTTGGGACTGTGAATGTTTCTTTCTCTGTCATAGGTTGCAACAGGTTTGAAGTGACACTAGAGAAATCCAATAAGAACTTCTCCAAAAAGATTCAACAGGTAGGCAGTGATATTTGGCTTGTGTGAAACCCTGTCAAAGTTGGAACTTTGGTAATGTTATTAAAGTTTATTAAGGAGTGAATAAGCGCTTTAAATCTTCTGCTGTCTGTCCTCCTGTTTACATAGGGATCTGTCATTCATAAGCTGAGGTCCTCTTTCACAAGCAGAAATTGTTATTGCTTATAAATATAAGTTAAGTCCATGTTACTGGGACTTTTTTAGCCCCTAAAGTTTTAGTACTATAGCTAAATGAATGCTTGCTAGTGTCAGAAATGTTGAATTGAATTTGGTCATTTGCTGTTTTCCAGATCCATGTGGTTTCCCAGTTTAAGATTCTGGTCAGCTTGTTAGGTAAGAAAAAGGCTTGCATTTGTGTTTCATATGTCAGAAAACAAAAGCTGTGACCTAATCAGCTCCTTTTATGGTTAATTTGATAATACTTAATGATGAAACTGATGTGTTCCAAAGAAGATATAGCAGTATAAAAAGGTAGTAAAGCACCAACATCTGCCTTAAAACTGAATCATTTTTCTCCAAGAAGTGTCCATTCATTCAGTAATTGAGCAAATATTATATTGATTTTTTTTTTTTTTTTTTTTTTTTTTTTTTTTTTTTTTTTTTTTTTTTTTTTTTTTTTTTTTTTTTTTTTTTTTTTTTTTTTGAGACTGGGTCTCGCTATTTTTGCCCGTGGAACCGCAGGCTCTCGTTGCCCGGGGTACCACAGACTCAAGCAATCCCCAGCCTCAGCTTCCCAGGTAGCTGGGATTACAGGCGCGTGCCACCATGCCCAGCTATTTTTTGGAACTAGGTCTCGCTACGGGCCCCAGGCAGAACTCGAACTGCGATCCCTAGCCCTGGCCGCTTCATAAGCTGAAGCTTACAGGCACGAGCCACCGTGCCTGGCCTCAAGCAAATATTATATTGAGTTCTCCTCTGCAAAACCTAGATTAGACAACAGCGTTACCAAGTTGAGTAAGATATGGTTTCTGTCTTTGAAACCTATATTGTGAAATGAAAACTGAAATGACAAAATAATTGATATAGTCGAAGTATATAAACTATCATGGATCTTAATAATAGGAGATAGTAGAATTTTGATAGTGATTCAAGCAGAGCATTGTAGGCAAAGAAAACAGCAAAACCCCTGAGATCTGACCAGACTTATGGTATGTGCTAAAGAGTAGAAACCTCAGGTGAAAGACAGATCACAGCCAGCCTGTTCAGAACCTTGTTTGAAAATCCATTGTTTCATGGAAGGCCTCCATTGAGGCCTTTTCTTGACAAGGTTTCAGAAAGTTAAAGAGTTGCTTTATGCTTTATACTTTGTCAGGAAGAACACTTGCCATGGGCTTGTACAGAATCCACAGGGGATTTCCTTTTTTTTTTTTTTTTTTTTTGAGACTAGGTCTTGTTTTTTTACCTGAGGAACCGCAGGCTCATGTTGCTCGGGGTACCACAGATTCAAGCAATCCCCAGCCTCAACTTCCCAGGTAGCGGGATTACAGATGTGTGCCACCACGCCCAACTGTTTTTTGGGACTAGGTCTCGCTATGTTGCCCTGAGCGGCACTGGAACCGTGATCCCTAGCCCCAGCTACTTCATAGGCTGAAGCTTACAGGCACGAGCCACCATACCTGGATTTTGGATTTCCTTTTTCTTTGGGAGTCTTCTGAGAAGCATTGAAACGGTTTCTTAAATATCAAATCATAAATTACCAGATTTGAGGACAGAGTATAAATGTGATTTGCAAGGGAAGGAGCTTTTTTACTAAAGCCAACCCAAATTTAAAGAAACAAAACATCCAAATTCAGAAAGCTGATTGACTGTGAGTGACCTTTTAAATGTTTTGTAATATAATTCTGGTATTGAACCTGAACCACAATTAATCAGTGTTAGTGAGACTAAAGATACATCAGCAACCATTTGGCTCTTCTGGTTGTTACAGGCTTTGGGGGATTTTTTTTGTCTTGATTATACTAAAGAATTGTAATAATTTATATATATATATAATTTCCTTCCTTCCTAATAGAAAATAGCATTTATGTCCATGACCTCTTGACATTTCAACAAATCACTACAGTTTCAAAGGCTAAAGGAGCATCACTCTTCACATGTGACCTCCAGGTAAGAGTAAAAGTAAGATGAAATTTGACTTGGTGCTATAGTAAGTGCAGTCCTTCCTGTGTCATTCCTACCAGTGGATCAGATGAATAATACATAGTCAAACCCAAGACAGACTCCAAAGAGAATGTTTGATATTGGTTTGGGTTGAAGAAATGTCCCCCTTACTACATGGTTTGAAGTTGAATCGTTTGCATTCTTGCAGAGTGTGCTAGTTAGAACTCCAGCCATCTGTGTGGCAGGAAGCAACTAACGGAGGATAAAATCACTTGTCTGACAAGCTGTTAGTGGGAAAACAAGACGAACAGTATCATGAACATAATTGCACAACATCAGATTGACTCTTATTCTTAACATACCATGTGGTGTTTGTCTTTAGGGGAGCTTTTTGTTATTCAGGAAAGGCAGTTTTTGCCAATTTGTTATTATGTTCTTCAAAATTTTCCCTTACCCTTCTCCACTTTGATTACTAATGTTTAGCTTTACTCATCTACATTGACATGACATTGTTATTTGCTTAGACATTTTCTTTTACTCCTTTGATTTGAGGATTGAAAGTCACTGACACATGTTCATCCCTCATCCAGCATCTCTTCACTGCCATAGTGTGAAACATTTAAGAAAAGAAAGAGGTAGTGGTTATGTAGGTCACAGTCTGCCTTGAGAGATTCCTCTCTGAATAATGAATGTTCATGAGATTTGCCGGCACCTTTGACTGGAGAGGAAGTGTTCCTCAGCCTGTCATTTCTCAGAACACCTAAGACAATGACATTCTGTCTTAGCTTGCCTGGCAGTGTGTCTCTGTCTTAGAGGGGGTTTTCCTTAGTAACCATTTCAAGTAGAAAATTTCCAGTTACCATTCAGTTATGGCATCATTATTAGATACACATACTTATTTGCTCTGAGTATCTTTTCCCAGCATACAGAGACTGGTGAGGAGGTATTGCAAATGTGTGTAGCTGTGAAAAAGAAGCTGCAACTCTACTTCTGGAAGGACAGAGAATTTCATGAATCACAGGTAGATCCACTCTTCCCTGGTCTGTGGGTAGATGCGAACTGCTACTGTACTCGGCCCACAGCTTGGAAGCCTTCTATTCAGTTCTAGTGAAGGTCAGGGTGCTGACCTGGGAATTCTCCCATTTTAGGGTTCTCCTTGGTTGAGTGCTCTGCTCTGGGTACATGAATGCCTATTCATGCCCACTTGTCAAAGTCTTCTGTGGGCCACAGGGCCAAGGGCAATATAGTTCAGCATCTGCTCACATTGGTTCATTTTAAAGTGAATTTCCACTTTTTCAAATTCACCTTGTCCAGTTTGTGACCAGTTCACTTTTATTAAGGGTGGTTACTTGGCCTTGTTTTGTGGGATTCTCTTCAGATAATGATGAGGGAGATTTTGCAGAAAGAAAGCAGAATACAGGCAGGTCATGCTCTTTCTCTCTATATATATATATCACCTTTCCAGTTGAACTCTTGTTCTCTTTTTTCAGGGGGACTTTAGTGTACCAGATGTGCCCAAGTCCATGGCATGGTGTGGAAATTCTATCTGTGTGGGCTTCAAGAGAGAATACTACCTAATAAGGGTAACATTTGTTATTTTGCAAATCTCATGGTTTGCCTTGGGGAAGAGACCTATAAGGTTACCTAGGGGAGATAATTCTGTGCCTCTGAAATGCCAAAAAAGACCAGATAGATAGGTAGATAGAACTGTTGGTATAATAACGTTGTCTTTATGTGGTTATTTTTCAAGCTGCCTGCATTTCCCACAACTAAGATGTCTGCGTGACTTCAGTCAGGCAGAGTTAACTCTTAGTTCTCAACATAGTGAATTATCTACAGCCTGTTCCTAATTTTTGGAACATAATAACATTGTCCAATGGCATTGTCGTTATATGCCATTTAGAGACATTGTTTGCTTCAATTTTCAGGAATTATAAACTAGTTTTAGTAGTAATTTAAGCATTAAGACTTTGAGATTCCTCATTCACGGAGGTTGTGATATAAAGAATATAAATAAATAAACAAACAAATAAATAATTTTTTAAAAAGACTTTGGGGTTCCTGCTTTCCCCCCAAACCCTATATTTAGTGTATTTATTTAAAAAATTATTTTCACTTTTTTAATTTCAAAAGTCACATGTATTTAGTATAGAAAGTAGTAAAATAATCTCCCCACCCAGAAATAATCACCATTAACCTTTTGGTATCTGTCCTGCCATTTTTATATGAATGTCATGATATGTCTGTTTTGTCACCTGCCTTTTCTCTTAACCTGAGCAGTGAATACGAATGTTTTTCCCCTCTTAATTACATAGAAAAGGCTGATGTACTGTTTACAGACGAACCTACCTTTCTTGGCTCCATGCGCTCTCATGATCCAGACTTAACAGTTCTAGAAGTGTCTCTCATACCTCCCCACTTCCCTATCCTTTAGTGTATTTGCCTTTCAGTGTTTATTTAGTTAATATTTTCATTATTGTTAGTATCTCCAAATATTATCAATATCAGATTTACAAACTCCTAGAGAAGTTAGTCAGATTTACAAACTCCTAGAGAAGTTAGTACTAACTTCTGTGTGCCCAGTAGAATGGCAACAAGCCACCTGGGGCCTGACCCAAGTTGGAGTCCAGGGGGAGGGATGGGCTGTGAGGTAGAGCAGGACTCTCACTCCTCTGCCTGCCATGGATGCTGCCATCCTGTTTGCAAGGGTGGTCTTTTAAAGGCTGGGAATCTTGCTTTTGGACCAGACTTTTCAAAATTCATTTATTTACATAAAGTAAAATTCATTCCTTTTAATGTATACTTCTCAGTTTTGACAGATGCCTAGGGTTGTGTAGCACACACTCCCATAGTGGAGATTCAAAACAATTTCATTTCTCAAAAAAATTTCCTCATATTGTGTCTTTGAATTCAGCCTCTCCTTTTTCATCCCAGCCTCCAGTAACCCCTGATCTGTTCTTCATCTCTAATAGTTCTGCCTTCTATAGACTTTTGTATGGGTGGAATCATACAGTCTGGAGCCTTTTGAGTCTTCCTACTTTGACTTCACATAATGCACTTGACTTCCATCTGCACTATATATGTCAATAAGTTCTTTTTTATGACTGATGAGTATTCCATGGTCTGAATGTTCTGTAGTTTATCTTTTCATCATGGAAAGATAAACTTGTTTTCAATTTTTAGCCATTATCAATACAGCTACTATAAACATGTACAGATTTTTTGTCTACACATAAAATTTTCTTTTTCTTGGACAAATGCCTAGGAATGGGATTGCTGGGTTATTGATAAGTTTGTATTTGACTTTATAAGAAAGCAGCACCCAAAATGACTGTACCATTTTGCCTCTCATCAGCTGGAAATGTGCATTCCTGTTGCTCTGCAACCTTGGGGCACTTGACACATTGTTGCCATGCTAGGTGCTTATCTCCATGAAAGAGAAAATGAGAACAGTTTTGATTTGTCATGACAAACTGTATTTCCTTATGCCATAGAAGGAATATTAACTAGCTTCTGCAGGTTTGGGTTTTGACTATCTTTCCAGGCTGAGGCCATGTGTCTGGCCAGAGAATACTAGGTGACTCACTTTGTATCTTCCTGTAGGTGGATGGAAAGGGGTCTGTCAAAGAGCTCTTTCCAACAGGAAAACAGCTGGAGCCCTTGGTTGCACCTCTGGCAGATGGAAAAGTGGCGGTGGGTCAGGACGATCTCACTGTGGTACTCAATGAGGAAGGAATCTGCACACAAAAATGTGCCCTGAACTGGACGGATATACCGGTGGCCATGGGTGAGATCAGCTGTGCCTGCTGCTTCCTGCTTGTGTGCCATCTGGCAGAATGGAATCCTACTCCCAGCTTTAACAGACTGTGGTTTACAATGTCATTCACTCTGTTCCTCTTTTATAGCGTCATTGAAAATAGGGTGCTCTGAGCTGAAGTCTACAGCATGGGAGGAGGGGGGAAGAGTAAAATCAGGGGAGGGATGAGCTCAAGGGGTCATGGTGACAGTTCAGGGGTGATGTGATAGTGCAGAACTGGGGGGTTATACAACAATATAAAAATAATATAATCAGTAAATTAAAATAAAAGTGGATACTCTGGTCTTGTTAGAAAGCTGGCCTTGCCCTAGAGGAAGGAAAATGTAACTGAATTTTACATTTTAAGAGTGTTTGTTATTTTAGCTTCTAGTTCCTTTGCTTTTACTTTTTAATTGGTTTTATTGAGTCCTCTGCAAATAGGCTACATCTGCGCATTAGTGGAAATGATTTAATCCTGTATGTCTTGTAAGTCACTTTGGAAGGGCTTCTTATGTAGTAGTTTGTTGATCCTGCTCTTGGTTACAACTGCAGTCTGTTCTCAGCCATTAGTCTGTCCTACATTTCAGATATATCTGTTCCTATCCCTGCTTTCAGGATCCCAACTAAGGAAAAAAATGCCTTCTCTAGGTAGAGTTGAGAATCACTGGCAGGAAGAATGTTGTCCTTAGAATGGTGTGCATTTTAAACTTCATTTATTTTCTTCTGTTCTCATCTTGCAGCTTCACCCAGGTTACACTCATTTTGCCTCCTCCCCACACCCACATCACACCAGCATCTTCTTTGCTGTTGCCTTTTTCTTCTCTGTATGATAGCTCCTCCCCATGTGATAAGACCTGTTCAGTGACACTTCCTCTTCATGGTTCACCCTGACCCACAGTCAGAGTCAGTCACTTCCCCTGGATGCTTCCCTCTCAGGTGTCTTGGTCATAGCACCCACACTCCCCACTGACTGCAGTGCTTGTCTGTTTCCTCTGCTCTTATAGAGCTTATGTCTTGATTCACTTGAGGTAGTGCCTGAAACATCAGAGAGCTTCTCTGTAAATTCTTGCTAAGTAGTAAATTCTTACTGTCATTGTCAACCAGTCATTCCATGGCACACCAATCTCTCTGCCAAATTTTGAAGAGATAGAGATCTAGACCATCACTGTAGATAGAGAGGTGGGAAGACTGACATATGACAACTTGAAGGGTTTCTACTTTAGATTGTCATTTTTATTAAATAAGACTACTAAAATAGTTCAGATTTTAAAAAGAGACATATCAAATATATATACACACTAACACTGTTAAAATTACTCTCACTTTAAAACATGCCAGCATAAAAAGAAAATAAATCCAAAAAGCAAAATGACATGCTTTTTAGGTTTGTATTTTGGTAGAATGAAAAATATCAATATAATAATAATAGCATTAACATCAGTGGAAACATTGCTTCAGTCGTGGTTTCCTTATTTCTAAATTCCTCTCTGGTTTACTATTCATTTAGAGGATAGATTGTGAATATAATTTTAAAAAGTTTTTATCAGAAAATAAATAATTGGGAAAAAATCATTACAAGTTAGGCACACTAAGACTTATAAATACTATATCTTTGATATTGAAGTTTCACATGATAATTATGCCATCTAGTGGTTCATTTTTTTACTAATTTTACTGTACACTTCAGTAGAGTTAAATGTATTATTATGCAGCAGATACTCAGAACATTCTCATCTTACAGAGCTGAACCTCTCCATATTAAACAGTAACTCCCAATTCTCCCTTCCCCCATCCTTTGTCAACTATTATTCTAATTTCTTTTTCTTAGGTAGATGACTAGATACCACAGTTAGTGAACTTATGGGATTTGTCTTTGTGTGACAGGCTTCTTTGACTTAGCGTGATGTCTTCAAGGATCATCCAGGTTGTAGGATTTGATAATTTACTTTGTTTTAAGACTGAACGGTATGCTATTGTACACATAGACCACATTTTTTATCAGTGTGTCTGTGGATGGACGTTTTGGTAGCTTCTACCTCTTGGCTTTTCTCATACTACTGAAAGTGGGCAACCTGAGAAAGGCTGTTCAACTTTGACTTTAACACATACAGGCCTGCATTTCAGAAGCAGGCTACTAGCAGTTCCTTTGCAATTACCTTTAACTTTAACTGGATACACCACTCTACACCGCTCTGCCTGCTTCTCTCTAAGAAGCAGGCTACACAATTTTCATTAGCATTTTTACTGATCACCTTTACCATTGATATGCAAAAGCCAGCCAGCTGCTCTCTGCTTTCTTTCCCTCTTTCAGACCTAGACCTAAAAAGAAAAAAAAACACAGTTTAAACTCTACATTCGTGGGTTCTTTCCACCATCCCCAGCCTTCTTAACCAAAATACCAAACCAATGCAAGACTATCAGTGCAGACTAATTTATTTTTAACAGTGATTTTCAATTGAAACAAAAGAATACAAAAGAAACATGTATTATTTAAAATACTTTAACATTGTCCAAAACCTTTCTCAGCATTGTCCAAAGTCCTTTCCCTAGATTGCCCCCAAAAAATCCTCAGTCTCTCAGTCATGATCATCTCACCAATGTCTAGTCAGAGTTCATCTCCAGACGCTTAAAGACATGTTCCTTTGGCTGCTCCCTTGGCTTGCTCCTCCTTGTCTTCCACGCTGTGTTCTCCTTGTCTCCTTCAGGTAGCAGGAGCTTCATGGTACGAGACCCAGCCAAGTTCACTTTCTTTTCAGGCCTAACTTTTGCACGGCCTCTCACAGACACAAGTTAAACTCAGCAAAACAAACTCCACGGAGTTTAAATCTACAAACTTATTAACCGCATTTAGCATACATGCTGCCAGCCCAGGCCAGTCAAGGGCTGCAGGCCCCCGGTGGCCACATGTGAGCCAAGCTCACATGGCTCACATCTTTACAAGATGGCCGATTCCCATCTCTCCTCCATTGAATCTCTCTATCCGATCTCCATATTGGAATCCCCATCTTTGTTTGCACACCCTTTATATACCCTGATTTCCCGCCTTCCAGGAAACCTGTTTCACCTTGACCATTTCACTTCTTTCTCCCCCTGCATCTCCCTGAAGGGAAATTCCAACTAAGGTCATTCTCACATTTTAGCATCTGTCCTTAAAATCTGCAGTCTTAAACAGGAGACAATGGGGGAGGGGGGTAGCACACCCTATCACTACTATCAACAAGGGTGTCCTACTGGTGTTTCACAGTCCTACTTTCAACTTTTTGGGTAAGTGGAATTTCAGAAGTGGAATTGCTAGGTCATATGGCAATTCTATTCCTACTTTTTTTGAGGAACTGTCATGTTGCTTTTCTTGGAGACAGTCCCATTTTACATTCCTGCCAGCAGTGCACAAGAGTTCCAGTTTTTCCATATCCTCACCAACATGTTATTTTCTAGGTTTTTTTGGTAGAAAGCCATCTTAATGGGTGTGAAATGATATCTCTAACTTTTAAAATATAGTGATAAGAAGTATTCCTATTAGATTGGTGAATATAGCATACAAACTCTTTTAAAGTTCATTGTAAAGCAGGTCCTGTCTTAGGTTTTGAATTTTTGTGTTTTAAAAGGTATACTTTGTGTATCTTATTTGCTGATTTCTTCTAGTTATAAATATTCTTCACCATACTACCTCTCATATAGAAGACTTTCTTTGTAAGAATTTTTATGGTTGTGTGTTCTGCTTTTTACATGTGGGTTTAGTACTTTTGTGAGATTATTCTGCTTCTACCAGCAGTCTAACCTTTAGACTGTCACAGTCCTTTCAAAACCAAAAGGAAGAAAAAGTTGGATATGGTAAATGTTACTTTCAAGAGGTAGAGAAAGGTTGAAGAGAAGACATTGAACCCAGGAATTTATGCAAACTCTTTCTTAATAGGGGGTAAATCTGGGCTGTAGAATAATAGAATGGAAATATTTCTTGAAGTGTGTGTTAATATAGGGAAACAGTATTAAGATGCATGGAAGGTATTAAATAGGAAACAGTTACAATGAGACTGTCATACAGCTGCCTTCTCTGTGAACCTAATTAACCATCAAGTGGTATTTTGTGTTTATTCCCTGTGAAAAATCTAAAGCAGGAACAACATTGGCTAATATGTGGAACTCTTTCTTTTACATAACTTTAGGGAAAAAAAAGAAGTTGTTTTCTTGCCCTCCCTAAAAGAATGATGCATTGTTAGGGGCAGTTTCAGCTGGCTTTGTCAGGTCTAGTTTTTTGACTAATGACAAAGGAGCAAGAGAAACTTTTACCTATTTCTTTGGGGAAAAGGGTAGAAGGTGGATCACTTCAATCTCAGCTTCGCTGAGATTTTGTGCAAGAGATTTCTTCAACTGTTATTTAGGCAGTTTGTTTTTCGTTTGTTTGTTTTTTTGTATAGCATTCACATTGTAGGACCCTGACTTGGTATTAGACTAGTGGGTTTGAAACAGGGTATGAAGAAGACTTTTTGACTCAAAACACATACAGGCCTGCTTCTCTCTCTAGAGCAGGCTACTAGCAGTTTCTTAGCAGTTTATTTTTACCTTGAACTAGCCACACCTATCTGCCTGCTTCTCTCTAAGAAGCAGGCTACACACTTTTCGTTAGCATTTTTACTGATCACCTTTACCATTGATATGCAGACATCAGCTACTAGCTTTTCTCTGCTTTCTTTCCCTCTTTCAGATCTAAAAAGAAAAACTTTAAAACACAGTTTAAACTCTACATTCATGGGTTCTTTCCACCATCCCCAGCCTTCTTAACCAAAATACCAAACCAATGCAAGACTATCAGTGCAGACTAATTTATTTTTAACAGTGATTTTTAATTGAAACAAAATACAAAAGAAACATGTATTATTTAAAATACTTTAACATTGTCCACAACCTTTCTCAGCATTGTCCAAAGTCCTTTCCCCAGATTGCCCCCAAAATATCCTCAGTCTCTCAGTCCTAATCATCTCACCAATGTCTAGTCAGAGTTCATCTCCAGACACTTAAAGACATGTTCCTTTGGCTGCTCCCTTGTCTTGCTCCTCCTTGTCTTCCACACTGTGTTCTCCTTGTCTCCTTCAGGTAGCAGGAGCTTCATGGTACGAGACCCAGCCAAGTTCACTTTCTTTTCAGGCCTAACTTTTGCACGGCCTCTCGCAGATACAAGTTAAACTCAGCAAAACAAACTCCAACCGGAGTTCAGATCTGCAAACTCCTTAACTGCATCTAGCACACATGCTGCCAGTCTGGGCCAGCTAAGGGTTGCAGGCCCCCGGTGGCCACATGGCCAAGCTCACATGGCTCACATCATTACAAGATGGCCGATTCCCATCTCTCCTCAATTAAACCTCTCGCTCTATCTGATCTCCATATTAAAATCCTTCTCTTTGTTTGCACACCCTTTATATATCCTGATTTCCCGCCTTCCAGGAAATCTGTTTCACCTTGACCATTTCACTTCTTTCTCTCCCTGCATCTCCCTGAAAAAAAAATTTCAACTAAGGTCATTCTCACATTTTAGCATCTGTCCTTAAAATCTGCAATCTTAAACAGGAGACAATGGAGGGGGGGGGTATCACACCCTATCAAGTTTTTTGAGATTCCCTGTAAATGTAGCATAGAAACAGACAGCTAAGTTAGTCCATAAATACAAAGCCATGGACTAGTACTGTAACACAAGATGTTACCTCTCTCACAGAGCACCAGCCTCCCTACATCATTGCAGTGTTGCCTCGTTATGTGGAAATCCGAACATTTGAGCCAAGGCTTCTGGTCCAGAGCATTGAATTGCAAAGACCCCGCTTTATTACCTCAGGAGGGTGAGGAATTTTTGCTGTAGCTACAACATAATGGCTTGTTATTTCAATTGAGAGTAAATTCCTGTCATCATAAATCCTTTACTCTTACTAATATTCTTACTCTTGGCTCCAGATCAAACATCATCTATGTGGCCAGCAATCATTTTGTTTGGAGACTCATTCCTGTTCCTATGGCAACCCAAATCCAACAACTTCTCCAGGACAAACAATTTGAACTGGCTCTGCAGCTCGCGGTAAGTCTTGTTTCTGAGCTTGGATTGATTCTCCCTTCTTCATTGTTTTCCAAAGTACATGATTCGGATTTGGATGTTCATACTTAGTTCGGACTGATAGAGTAAGCACAAAGCTTAAAGTCAGGGGACTTGGATTGTGGTTCTGACTTTGCCATAAAATATCCATATAACCAAGTGATTTGTCTCTTCACATGACTTACCTGCTAACTGTATATAATATGTATCAGTTATAATAGTGATATCTCATAGATGTCATAGAATACTTTAATAGGTATAGTATTGTCTTGAAAAATTAAAGACCTGCAAAAATTAAAGAAGCAGTCATAAATGTGAGGTTATAGTGTGGCTGATGTAACAACTAGAAGACCTCTCAAATCTGCACTGGTAGACTCCTCTGTTGGGATATACAGGCCCTATTGAGGTGTTCTGAAACCACCTCAGGTTGCTGCGTTCAGCAAGTTATGCCTTTAATTTGTGACTGTTATGCTCCTACTCTGCTCACAGCAGAGTAGGGACCACACTCTTGTTCCAGTGATGCACCTTTGCCAACACTGTTCTTGAATCGACTTCCTAGTCATATGTATTTGCAGTGCTGATTGCTGTCACCTGAAGAGGGTGGATTTGATTTCAGGAAACAGCTGAGTCATTTTGAGCAGTGCTGACAAGGTAAAAGAGAAGTGATATTTTTGTGAAAATAATAGTGGAAAAATTTAATGTCTAGCATAGCTTAGAAATCATTTCTGAAAGAAAAGTGGTCACAGATATAGTCATGTTAGATACTTTTGAAGAGTGACAATTATTTGGATGTGTAAGTTCTACATTAAAGTCAATCACACAGACAAAATTCATAGTTAAAATGTTTAATATTCATAGAGATGATTTCTTGGGGCATTTAATTTCAGTATTTCAGTATTTTCTTTTTTCCACTCATGTTATATCTTATATTATTTTACTTTATTACATTTTGAAAATACTGAATACCCCTGAACTCACCATCCTACCCAAGAAAAATAACTTATATGATCTATTTGTTTCTCTTCAGTCCAACTCTTCTCCCCAGACATTATTCTAAATTTTGTGTTTATCCTGCTCTCAAAAATATTTTTCGGTTTATTTGTATATGTGCGTGCTTGAATAGTGTGTGCATGAATAATGTTTTTAATTTTTGAACTTTTTAAGATGGGAATCATGCAGTACTTGGCTTTTTTAGCATGTATTTTTCTTTACAGGAAGGTCTCAGGTCTTTTCCTTGTTTTTTTGCTACCCATTCTTTGTTTAATCTTTGATAGAGAAGATGGAAGTGAATTTCCATTTTCTTCTATTTTTTAGACTTATACTAACTGCCTGTCCTGTCCTGTGACGAAAACAGTTGGTCTATATCATGTTAGTTCTTGAAAAACCTGCCTGGCATTTAAATAATCAAAGAATATAAGGAAAATTTCAGAGGGCAACTGCCAGTTAAACATTGTGTTGACAAAATGTTAGAGAAGGGATGGATTCCATGGGAGGAAAAGTCATCTCAAAGGTGTACCCTTTAAAGAGAGATAGAAGCAGGAGCAGGAAACAGGAAGTATTGAAGAGCCCAAGGAAGTAAAAGAGGTGGAAACAAGAATTCTCAGGAAATTTGGAGCTCATCCTGCCTGGAACAGAAGCTGTGGCATGAACATCAAGGAATAAATTGCAGGAGAGGCCATTGCCAAGTTTTAAAACCTTTAATCCCCACGACAGAAAACTTAGCTCAGGTCTGGCCCCTTGTTGTTGGTCTGGACTAGGGTGATGGCAGTAGAAAAGGAAAGGAAATGAGGGGGGAAACACAGAGATGTTCTGAAGGAAGAAATTAGATTAGATAACAAATGATATAAAGGAAAGAAACAAGGATATAAGGAAGAAACAAGGATAAGAAATAGTTGCACTTCCAGTGTTTTATAGGACCTTTCCTGACTGTGCCAGCTATGTTAGAGGGCTTTAATTCCTTGAGCAAGCAATGTTCTTCCTTGCACAGGTGCTCTCAGTTTTGCTAGGAGCACCCCTCCTCCTCCTCCTCTTCCTCCTCCTC